>JBBPBX010014694.1:39479-50523 GCA_038048925.1 Garcialebias charrua | reverse complement strand
TTAAACAACACATTAGGATCAATGAAGAATGGTCCAACAAAACGTGGTATACTTTTCCGATTGAGAGCGCAAAAGGACAAATCCAACACATGTTAAAGCAACTACATAAGTTCACTATTACACAACAGGAGCTGAGTGGAGCTAGTAGTAGAGAGACGCGTAGCATTGGATGGCTACTCCTCGCAGCCTCTCCTCTCGGATCCCTTCTAGGTTTAGGTTTGTCCGCGGTCAACACGGTCAGCATAACAACCTTAAAACAACACGTTAATGAAATACAAGATGAGTTCCCAAAGATCCGATCACAGATGGATCGGCAACAAGAACAGTTCACACAGGTGACCAAAACCGTCAAAGATACTGTCTTAGTTTTGAACACTCACACCCAAGAAATAAAGACCCTTGCAAAAACGGTCAATGAGTTAAAACTTAAGGTAGAATCGGACTACGCCAACGCCCACTTGATAGATGGGATCCTTTCTGATACGCTTAGAGATATCAGCTCGACGGTTGATACACTAGCTACTGGCAGAATCCCACCTTATCTCGTCTCCCTGCAGATGGTGATTGACATCCTGTACTCCGCTACAAACGAACTAGTGAGACCAATCCAGGCTCACCTGGCTTACACTCTCGGTAGCGCGGTCCCGATTTACGTCAACCACAAAGCGGGTGAATTCGCGTTTCTTATCAATCTACCCATCATTCCCTCTGATGGCATTTACAGGCTCAAGGACGTTGTTAACGTCGGAAATTGGCACGGTGAAAACCACGTCAGAATCGACACCCCAAAGGTGGTCGCTTATCATGACGATAACCCCACAATTTACTTAGCTCCAAACCTCCAGATGTGTACTCTCACCCACGAGATACACTACCTGTGTACAAGTAAGCCTTTCATTTTGAATAAGGCCACGGGCATTTGCGGAGTCACACCCGTTCCAGATAACTCAAAATGCTCGACGACGATAACACCTCGACGCCAGGTCACAACCGCTAAAGCGGAAAGGATTGGTTCGCATTGGCTAGTAAACACTCCCCAACGAAACGCGTTGATAGTCCATGGCCATCCCGCAGCCAACCAACTTGTGACTCTACCGGACAATACAATGTGGATCAATGTCCCCCAAGGGACGACTATACACATTGGTGAACTGACGCTCTACCACCTCCGTCCGGAGCAATGGGAAACTGCCCTTGAGGTACCCGAGTGCTTCACAAACATGAGTTGGGAAATAGACCCTCAAACCATAGAACAACTCCGGTTCGAAGGTACTAAAATCGTCAATGTGGAACCTGTAAACAAAGTTCTCAGGACCCTCAAATCCGAGACTGGAACCCGGTTTCAACCAATTAACTATGCATGGTCTAGCGCGGACACGTTAAGTCTAGTGCTGGGATTGATCCCATCCATCATTATGGGCGGAATTATTGTGATCCTATTTCAGTACGTACGATCTCTTCATGCCCGACTCGATGATCATGCGGCTCAACTAGATCTGATTAGGCGTCACAAACGTGAGTCTAGAGGAAACCAAGCCGGCACGGACAGTAAGGTGGAATCTGACGACAAGAGTGTGTCGAAGCAGTGAAACGTCGTTTCCTTGTTGTTTAGTCATTACGGTTGTCATTAGTTGAGATATTGTTTGGTTCTGAACACTCCCAGCCAAAAAGGTTTTGCATTAACATTGGTTAATGAATGATATGGATTTAACTATGCCAACATGCAGTTCGTTTTGTTAAGTCTCAATCGTTGAAGAGTCAATGTAGTTTAAAGTTGCTCAAAGTACAATAAACTACATTGACCTCACAATTTCTAAATTGAACCGATCCGATCGTTTCAATTCTAGATTGTCTATTCATTTTGATGAGTCTCGCCATAGACTTCAAAATTTATTAGGAATACCAAATCCTACGTCGTTCGTCTAAAAGACAACAGACATTTAGATCAAACTATATTTCATTTTTATTTTAGTTTAACCTAAACTAAGTAATGAATGGAGGAATAGTTTGGAATTAGAGGCCTTCGTTACAGAAGCCCTCCAAAATTTTATAGGTACAAATCCCTATATCTAAATTTTACAGAATTGATCCACCCCTTAATTGGTAAGTGTAGCTGATCTAAACCATGATAGCTTACATACCAGGTGCATATAGGTAAGGCTTAATGTAAAATCCCAATCATAAGCCCACCTTAAAAACCACATAATTGCATGACACATAGAACCAGAGTGGCACTGACTGGAAACCAACCAGCCAACAACCTTCGATGTGGGGACCTGCAGCTCCAACGCTTGGTCTTCAACCTTCGTCCAAGGGCCGCCTCCTCTGCGTCAATCGAGGGATCCCCTCTACATGCTGATTATGAAAACAATTGTTGCCGATAAAATCACCAACTCTAATCGATATGGAATTACTGCTGTGGAATTACCGCTGTGGATTATAAGACTTTGCTTTCCAAGGGATCACAGGCTTTGTTTTCCAGGAGTTAACAGACTTTGTTTTCCAAAGGAGTAAAAGCTTTTCGCAATGGGATTACCTCTGAACAGTATGAAATTTCCAAAAACTTTATGGGATTATAATTTTTGATTTTTCTTGTCCACTTGCTGGATTACTTCAAGATCAAAGACAGTTCAAGGTTTCCTTTCGTGTTGGACCCCATCCCCAAGGACTGGCGATGGCTTCCAAAAGGGGGGAGATGTAATGGACCTACCCAGGGTCAAATTAAGGTTTTTGAACTGTCCAGTGATGACCTTTACTGACCACTCAGTAAAGCAAGACATTTACTACAAAATCATTCATTTAGCTATAATCTGATAAATATAGTCACCAAAAGAGACTATTTCTATCTTTGATTTTATTCTAATGTGATCAAAAGAATAACTTTTGTCATTTTCATGATGTGTGCTTTTAAGCTGTGTCATTCTGTAAGAGTTAAACTGTGTTCACTGCTGTGTTTAAAGGTGAAGCCTTCGGGTCACAGAGACCGGACGGTTTTGTTTAGAAACTCAGAGACAGTCTCATGAGCAGGGCTCCAGCGTTATCTGTCTTTTTTCCTAAACATTTCTCTCTGCTGCTGGCTTTAACCTTGGGTATGATAAGACAAATGAACTCCTCGACTGGTCCTTCCTTAAGTACTAGTGCTAAGCTTTTGCTGAGACTTCAGAGTCGGCAAGAGTCTGAGAGAGTTGCTGGGAACTTCAAGAGATGTGAACTTTCCCAAGAGCTGGACACGTGTGGTCAAGAGCTAACGACCGGCGTCTTCAGCTAAGGACTGATAACAGGCTGTTATGAGTCTACTTCGAACAAGCGTAAGATCAAGAACTTGTCTATTCCTTCCTGGAATAAGTTTATCTTGAAGTCAGAGGCCTGAAGCTGACATATTCTCTGATGACCAAGCAAAACCAGGAGACGTTGGAAAACGTAAACCAGAACCTTGCTTGAAGGTATCGTACTGGTTCCCACAAGAATCCGTGCATCTGAAAGGCTACAAGGTCGTCCCTCTTACCGGGCAGTCGTCAAAAGGTAAAGAGCTGTGTTTAAAGGTGAAGCCTTCGGGTCACAGAGACCGGACGGTTTTGTTTAGAAACTCAGAGACAGTCTCATGAGCAGGGCTCCAGCGTTATCTGTCTTTTTTCCTAAACATTTCTCTCTGCTGCTGGCTTTAACCTTGGGTATGATAAGACAAATGAACTCCTCGACTGGTCCTTCCTTAAGTACTAGTGCTAAGCTTTTGCTGAGACTTCAGAGTCGGCAAGAGTCGGAGAGAGTTGCTGGGAACTTCAAGAGATGTGAACTTTCCCAAGAGCTGGACACGTGTGGTCAAGAGCTAACGACCGGCGTCTTCAGCTAAGGACTGATAACAGGCTGTTATGAGTCTACTTCGAACAAGCGTAAGATCAAGAACTTGTCTATTCCTTCCTGGAATAAGTTTATCTTGAAGTCAGAGGCCTGAAGCTGACATATTCTCTGATGACCAAGCAAAACCAGGAGACGTTGGAAAACGTAAACCAGAACCTTGCTTGAAGGTATCGTACTGGTTCCCACAAGAATCCGTGCATCTGAAAGGCTACAAGGTCGTCCCTCTTACCGGGCAGTCGTCAAAAGGTAAAGAGCTGTTTACAAAACGTACTTGGATTTTAGCAGAAGTCGGATGAGAAGTGTCACTCTGGTATCATGCTCAGGATAATTTCTTCTTAAATCTTTCCTCCTATCTCTTTTCCCTCTCAATCTAAGCTGGAAACTATATTTTTTAAGTTAAAGAGCCCACAGACTAAATATGCTTAACATCTAATATTTATGTCTGTTGTGTTAAATTTAAGTGTGCTGACGTATTTGAATTGAAAGAAAGTGAAATCATGTCAATCAAGTGTAATGGTGTTAATTTAGTTGATTTATTTTAAATAAATGGTAGTGTCGCCTGGCATACCAAACTAAGTTAATGTCCATTGTCACTTAATGGCTCTGTTTATTTATCCATCATAAAGATCACAGAAATATTGGGTAAACTGAAAAAGAACAGAATCCGTGAACATTTACTATTCAATCTGAATAAGTAAATTAATTAAGGTAAAGAGGTCAGTATTAATATTGACCTCCTCATAATTCTTACACTTCTGTCAGACTGACACAAGGGAGGGGCAAGTAACCCCTGCATAAAGCTCTCGCTTCAACTGCAGGTTTATGATTTTTACCTGAGTGTGTGGGGACAGAAAAGTCCTTGTGTTGTTTGGACAATATCTTATTGTTAAACATCTTACCATTCTGTGTTTTCTGACAGCCGTCAGCGCTCCTCTCCACTGACAGGTGAGGAGGCGGGGCTGGTGGGTGCATGAAGGGTTCACTGAGCGCAACTGCACCAACTGTTTGTGTATCATTACACCAAAACAGTTTTTCTTTTTGTTTACCTTTGAAAAGTTGCCTCAGGTCAACCTTCTCATTAGGTGTGTTACAAAAGACGGAAGAGATTAATTCAGCATGTCTGAATGAAAAACTCCGCTTTTTGAGAGAGGTGTTTTATTTTTCACTTTAAAACCACTGCTCATTTCATGAAACAACCCCCTCTCCCCCCTGCAAACCGTAATTTCTTAAACTGTCTTCTCCGTGTGTCCTGCGTCTGGTTCGACCATGAAGTCTGTTGTCTGCCTCTGCCTCGGAATGTCCCAGGTCTTTAATGCATCTGGGACGTTTGTCCTCTGGGAAAAGCTGATGGGGGGACCCCCAGAAAATGTTGCAACGGCCGTGGAGCGTCTATGCTGTTGGTGGTGGAGCCTGCTTTGATCTCGCCAGCGGCCAGGTGTCCGAGCAGCGCGGGAGTCTGCTCGGGGGAGGGTCACGTGTTTCTGCACCTGTTCCAGGGCAAACGGGTATTTCACAGTATTTTGTAAAAAATACTGAGGAAATCCATGATGAAAATGAAATCATAAATTAATTTAATAATTATTTTGTGAATGTTGTATCAAGCCTCGCAACTACAATACCTAAAGTGGATAAAAATGTGAGCCATTTAATTAAAGGTTGTGTAAACAGTATTTTTCTAAATGGAACAGACAAAGAAGAAATAATGAATGTAATAAAAATATTACAGACAAAAGATAAAAAAAACTGGGTAGACATGGATATGATGTTAGTAAAAGACAATGTATCTTGTTATTGAGCCGTTTACATAAATATGTAATTTGTCATTTTCAACAGGAATATTCCCAGATAGAATGAAAGTAGCTAAGGTAGTTCCTCTTTTTAAAAAATGGTGATAAATGTGTGTTTAGCAATTACAGACCAATATCCTTGTTACCACAATTCTCAAAAATTCTAGAAAAGTTATTTGTGACCAGATTAGACCAATTTATTGATAAACAAAATATTCTAAGTAATAGTCAGTATGGGTTTAGAGCAAAAAACTCTACATCTATGGCTCTCATGGAGTTGATGGAACAAATAACTACTGCTGCCAATCAAAAGCAACATTGTGTAAGTATATTTGTTGATTTAAAAAAAGCATTTGATACTATTGATCACACCATTCTAATTAAATAAATATGGTTTTAGAGGACCAGCGTTGCAGTGGGTATGTAGCTATTTGAAAGACAGAAAACAGTTTGTACAAATAGATGATGTAAGATCTAACCTCTGCAATATCACATGTGGAGTCCCACAAGGGTCTGTACTTGGACCAAAGTTATTTATCTTGTACTGTGAATGATTTAGTAAAGGTGTCAGAACTCCTTAAATGTGTTCTTTTTGCTGATGATACCACTTTTTTTATTTGGGTAAAGATATGGAACAGATGTTGGAGTTGATGAAGATGGAGTTTGTCAAAATACAAACTTGGTTTAAATTAAACAAATTATCATTAAACCTAGATAAAACTAATTATATGATATTTAGTAATAAAAAGAAAACTGTCGATGTTCTATTTAAAATTGATGGTGTTGAGATCTGTAGAGTGAGTGAGGTGAAGTTTTGGGGTGTTATCATTGATGACAAACTGACATGGAAACAACACATAAATTCTGTAAAAACAAAAATATCTAAATCTACTGCAGTACTGTACAAAGTCAAGGACCTATTAAATGATAAATCTTTGTATTTGTTGTATAACCCAATTATCAGAATCAGAATATCTGTATTGACATTGCACCAAGGTACAACGGGAACATGTATGCACAGTCATCCGAAAGATGGACTACTGCTAGGTTCTCACCAAACGCTTTTCGTGCAGCCGAAGCAGCCACTTTACATTTAAAGTCTATGTGGCCACGCATCTTGGAGCAGCGGGATGTGACGCGGCGCGTCTTCAGCATTTCAAGCAGCGCAGCAGCAGTTGGGAGCGTTTTGATGAGTTTAGTGGGGATGTAGCAGTGTACGAAGCTGCAGCTGGTTATCAGCGTGGCCATCTCTTTCCTTATCAGAAAGATAATCTTAGACATGAAAAGGGAGAAGAACCATGAGGGTAGATAGTGGTATTACAAAAAAGATATTTCAAATCTTGTCTATTAGGACACAGTATGAGACATCAATAAACTCTACCAGCAAGCACAGTTAAGACAAATTACATTTGCATTTGAGGTCCAGGCAGTGGGATTTAGTCCATTAGCCTTTTTTCAGATCAGCCACAGTTCTGTTGATGTTTCAAGCCAGCATTTCTGATAAGCGGCTGTTGCCCTTGGTTACTCATGACCCAGGAGAAATTTGTCAGTCAGCCCATTTCCAAGGCTGTTTGGGGAGTCAAATTGAGATAGCTTGATTGTTGATTTTCCTTCAGGCAGACAGTTTACTTTTTTCTGCAGCCTTGAGTGTCCATCTGGATGATCCAAATCCAATATACCATACCATACCATACCAGTTTATTTATAAAGCACTTAAAAATACAGCATCAGCCGTCCGAAGTGTTGTACAAGAACCAAAACAAGCACAAAACATTAAAAACAATCATATAAATAATCAGAACATCACAAGTAAAAGAATACAACATTAAAACAGAGATGTGAACTCACTCTGGTTTAAAAGCCAATGAAAAAAGATGTGTTTTTAAACGAGTTTTAAAAACAGATATTGATGGGGCCTGCCTGACCTTCAGTGGCAGCTCGTTCCACAATTTAGGAGCCAGAGCTGAAAATGCTCTGTCTCCTCTGGTTTTATAAAAGGTTTTCGGGACTGCTAAAAGCATCTGGTCAGTGGATCTAAGAGCATGTGATGGCACATAAAGTTGAAGCAGTTCAGACAGATAAGAGGGACTAAAACCGTTCAAAGACTTAATAACAAACAATAAAACTTTAAAATGGATCGAAACTGGACAGGAAGCCAATGAAGGGACATTAAAACTGGAGTGATGTGCTCACGTCTACCTGTACCAGTCAAAAATCGTGCAGCAGCATTCTGTATTAGCTGCAACCGTGAGAGCGAGGCCTGGCTAACTCCGATCCAACTCTGACCCTTATCATCAATATATGACGAGTAGGGAGTGAGAACATGTTGGACTGTTAGGAGCACTAGATTTAAAGACCATAACCTCGGTCTTTTTTATCATTAAAATGGAGGAAATTAAGTGCCATCCACCTAATGTCACCAAGACAGTCCAAAAGAGACTGCGTGGAGCCATTTTGTTTTACAGGAAAATAGACTTGACAGTCATCCGCATATAAATGAAACTGCACACCATGCTTTCTGAAAATAGAACCGAGTGGCAGAAGGTAAAGTGAGAAGAGAAGAGGACCAAGGATAGATCCCTGGGGTACACCCCAGGGGAGGGCAGCAGAAGCAGAGGTAAAATTATCAATCTTCACACTGAAACTTCGATTTGAAAGGTAGGACCTAAACCACTGCAGAGCTGAGCCAGTGATGCCCACCCATTGCTCCAATCTGGCGATAAGAATTTCATGGTCGACTGTGTCAAAAGCAGCTGTTAAATCTAAAAGCACAAGTAAAACACAGTTTCCAGAATCCAGCGATAAAAATATGTCATTAAAAACCCTTAAAAGAGCAGATTCAGTGCTATGGTAGGTTTTAAAACCAGACTGGAAGACCTCCAAAATTTTAAATTCATCCAAAAAGTCCTTCAGCTGGGTGTAAACAACTTTTTCCAATATTTTTGAAGATAAAAGGTAACTTTGAAATTGGCCTAAAGTTGGACAAAGAGGTAGGATCAAGGCCAGGTTTTTTCAATAATGGCTGAACCACAGCATGTCTAAAATTGCTTGGTACCACGCTAAACATCAAGCTGCTATTGATCAAATTTAGGACAAAGGAGCCAACTGTAGGAAATACCTCCTTAAGAAAACAAGGAGGTACAACATCAAGGGGGGAACCTGATGGTTTCATACTGGTGACCATTTTCTCTAGGTAGGAGAGAGAAATAGGCTCCAGTATGGTTTAAGCCTTCCACTGATCCATGCTATGAATCCCCATCCAGATTTATTCCAACACGCTGACGAGTCCCTGAGGAATGAGATAAACCAGAGCAACATTATGCTTTCTGACTATTTTATCAAATTTAGTGTATTCATTAAAACTGACCATATAATTAGTGGATGTTGTGGGGTTGTGTTGGCTTACGCGACTCTGCAATATCGCGTGGACATCAGGGGTAGTTCCCTTGGATTGGCAGACTGGGGTGGTGGTTCCCCTATTCAAAAAGGGGATCACACTCTTAAGCCTCCCTGGTAAGGTCTATTCAGGGGTTCTGGAGAGGAGGGTCCGTCGGATAGTCGAACCTCGGATTCAGGAGGAGCAGTGTGGTTTTCGTGCTGGTCGTGGAACACTGGACCAGCTCTACACCCTCAGCAGGGTCCTGGAGGGTGCGTGGGAGTTTGCCCAACCAGTTTACATGTGCTTTGTGGACTTGGAGAAGGCATTCGACCGCGTCCCTCGGGGGGTTCTGTGGGGGTACTCCGGGAGTATGGGGTACCAGGCCCTTTGATATGGGCTGTTAGGTCCCTGTACGACCGGTGTCAGAGCTTGGTCCGCATTGCCGGCAGTAAGTCAGGCTCGTTTCCAGTGAGAGTTGGACTCCGCCAAGGTTGCCCTTTGTCACCGATTCTGTTCATAACTTTTATGGACAGAATTTCTAGGCGCAGCCAAGGTGTTGAGAGGATCCGTTTTGGTGGCCTTAGAATCGCTTCTCTGTTTTTTGCAGATGATATGGTCCTATTGGCTTCATCAGATCGTGATCTACAGCTTTCGCTGGAGCGGTTTGCAGCCGAGTGTGATGCGGCCGGGATGAGGATCAGTTCCTCCAAATCCGAGGCCATGGTCTTGAGCCGGAAAAGGGTAGCATGCCCTCTCCGGGTCGGGGAGGAGGTCCTGCCCCAAGTGGAGGAGTTTAAGTATCTCGGGGTCTTGTTCACGAATGAGGGAAAACTGGAGCGTGAGATCGATAGGCGGATAGGTGCAGCATCCGCAGTGAAGCGGGCGCTGTACCGGTCTGTCGTGGTGAAGAGAGAGCTGAGTCGAAAGGCAAAGCTCTCAATTTACCGATCGATCTACGTTCCCACCCTCATCTATGGTCATGAGCTTTGGGTTGTGACCGAAAGAACAAGATCTCGGATACAAGCGGCTGAAATGAGTTTTCTCCGCAGGGTGTCTGGACTCTCCCTTAGAGATAGGGTGAGAAGCTCAGTCATCCGGGAGGGACTCGGAGTAGAGCCGCTGCTTCTCCACATCGAGAGGAGCCAGTTGAGGTGGCTCGGGCATCTGGTTAGGATGCCTCCTGGACGCCTCCCTGGTGAGGTGTTCCGGGCATGTCCCACCGGGAGGAGACCCAGAGGAAGACCCAGGACACGCTGGAGGGACTATGTTTCTCGACTGGCCTGGGAACGCCTTGGGATTCCCCCAGAGGAGCTGCTTCATGTGGCTGGGGAGAGGGAAGTCTGGGCCTCCCTATTTAGGTTGCTACCCCCGCTACCCGACCCCGGATAAGCAGACGAAAATGGATGGATGGATGATGGATAGCTGGAGAAACTGACAGAACTTGTAGAAGGAGCGGTGACGCAAGTTGCCATGCTGAAGAGAGAAAAGTACAGAAGCAGAAAACGAAGTGTCTCCCCAAAGAGAATCAGAGCTTTTGTCGTTGGGCTGAGTTCTGGCTGGGATCCAACAAATTGGGACAGGGATCTTTGGGAGGACGAGAGTGATGAAAATGATTATTTTTGGGACAATAGAGAGCAGGACGTGAGCAGTCGGGTGGAGGTTGCTTCTCCTGTCTCCTCGGTCCCTCAGTAAAAATGTAAAACCAGTGAAGAGACGCAGGCAAGAACAGGTGGTGGTCCCAGCTGTATTGCAAGCAAGGATGGATGCAGCAGGACAGGCTGTTTTGGATGGAGCAGGCAATCAGATAATGGACTTGGTGCAGCAGCCACAGCCCAATGCAGATCTTAAGGTGATAACGGAAGACTACAGCCAGGAGGAAGTTGCATATCTGTCAAAAAGGTTCAGGCAACTATCTGGGGAGCCAGTTGATGCCTGGATGGCCAGGCTTTTGGACGAGGGGGCGTCAGGTTCAGGTTGATGCGGGTGACGGCATGTCTTTTGCTGGACTATCCATTGATAT
>JBBPBX010014694.1:0-34223 GCA_038048925.1 Garcialebias charrua | reverse complement strand
TATTTAAAGGGGACCACACATTCAAAATTCACTTTTTAATGTTTTTTTACTCAACTTTGGGTATTTACTTCATAAAAAAACAGTCCAAAGGCCAAAAAAATGCACCCAGTGGTTTATTTACTCTAAGTAGATTTATTTTACTGTGATAAAAACGGCTCGTTTTTGAAATAAACTGGAAGTCAATCGCGCTTGTGACGTCACAGGCGCGAGGACAACCCACCCCAACCTGAGTCCAGCCCCTCACCTAGCAACCCCTGGTTAGGCTCAACCCACTTCTGTATTAAACACATGACTGTTGTTTTTCATGATTTCATCTCATCTTTTGTTTATATGTTATTAATTTCATGTGTACAGCACTTTGTTGCAGCTGTGGTTTTTTAAATGGCTTTATAAATAAAGTATAATTGTTATTTTTATGTTTTAGTTCAATTTTTAGTGTATTTGCGATCGCTCCAAACGCGCAGCCGGCAAAAATTAAACGAGCAGACCCCCGACGTAGGGACCGGCGTCAACGAGCCCCTCTTCTGGCGCGATGGAGCGGAGCTTCAACTGTGCAGCCTCGCAGCAGCCTGGCAGAAGCCTCGCAACAGCGAGGACCTTCTCTTTACCGATTAATTTACGGGAGACACTTGGTGAACTTTGTGTGTCTTGACTGGAACAGCGATAACTCTCAAAGTCTCCGCGTGCAACGAGCGGAGCTGGCGAAAACCGGAAGAGGAACAAGCTAACATTAGCATCGGATTCGGGTGGTCTCATGCTAAAAGGAGCAGCTAATTGCGGCGCGCTCAGACGGGTTTCGGTAAGTTATCTTAAGCTAACACTAACAGTAAGTCAAATGAGTAATAAAAAACGAGCTAATTTTAAAACAACAACACATTACAGATACTGGCTGTGCAGAGGGCGTAAACAGATCGTTGAAGGGCGTGGACTTCAGAACTTCTATCAGAAACCGGTCGTTCAAAACGAAAGTTAAAACTGGCAGAATTAAAAAGGGTATAATTAATTATCTAAGAATTATTTTGTGTATTAAAATGAATTAATATTGTCAAGATAGCACACAGACATAACATAAAATTTTTAAATACTTACATGTGGTCCCCTTTAAAATATCATCCAAATGGGTCACTTTTATTTATTACTACCGGTACAATACTGTACAGTACAAACGTATTTTTGGCATATTTTCAAAAGAAACATTTTGTAAGTCTTTATTTTGTCCTTTTTTTTTGTACCGAAAATAAACCGAAAATAAACCGAACCGAGCTCTCCTTGTAGTTGAACCGAACCGAAATGTGATTTTAGCGTACCGTTACACCCCTACTGAATACCCCAGTGTCCTGCTTTTTGATGTGCCCATCTAGCTAGGCCTACACTAGATTCACGAGTTAAAGGTATTGCTCTGACAACCCCATCAATGTATCGATTGTGCAAGGCCTCAGCATCTGTGTTCTTTGTGTGAGCGTCAACATGAGTTACTGTCACTGGGATTGACTGTACTTTTTCCCAGATTTCTTTCCACAACTCTTTTCCCCACACCTCTTTGTTCTGAATTTTCCACCCATTGGCATGTCACGTGGGCATCCATGTAGTTAACCCATTAACTACTGACCATGAGTCGGAGTAGATTTAAACTCCCTGCACCCCTGCCTGCATGATCACCATGTGCACAGCTTTTAATTCAGCCCACTGACTGCTTCCTCCCTCCCCCATTTCCTCCAGGGTCTGATTCTGCGCCGGATTAAAAGCACCTGCTTTCCATCTATGCTTTCCAGCCTGCCACTTAGAAGAACCGTCAGTAAACCAAGCTTGCTGCTGCTCATCAGGACTGAGCTTATCCCATCGCTTCCCAGACTTCACTTGGGACTCTGCCAACTGTTCCACTTCAAAAGCTTGTTCTCCTTCCTCAGGAATGTCAGCAACTTGCTCATGCAAAACAGATACTCCCTTCTCTCCTGGTTTAGCTCATTCAGACACATACCACTTCCACTTAATAATGTTGGCTTCCTGAGCTGTTCCTATTCTGTGGGTGGTGGGCTCACTCATGACCAAGTTCAAAATAGGTATATGCGTTCTCATCAAAATTTCATGTCCAACAGTCTGTGCTTCAGTTTCCAGCAAAGCCCAATAACAGCCCAACAGCTGCTTTTCAAAAGGAGTATATCTTACTCCTGCAAGAGGCAGTTTTCTAGACCAAAAGCCTACAGGTTTTCTCACACACCCCTATTTCTGCCACAGACTCCAGTTAGCATAGTCATTGATGGCAGACACCTGCAGCTCCACTGGTCCTGACTGCAGTTTTCCCAAGGACACTGCCTGTTGAATAGCTTCTTTAGCTAAATAAAATGTTATTTGTTGTTTTTCTCCCCAAACAAATTCCTCTTTTTTCCTGGTCACACGATACAAAGGCTGTAAAACTTGTCCCAGATGAGGGATGTGGTTTCTCCAATACCCAAACAACCCTATGAACTTTTGTACATCATTTTAGTGTGAGGAATAGCAAACGCAATGATCTTATCAAGTGCTTTTTGAACAATCTCTCTCTCTCCTTTGTTCCAACAGATTCCCAGAAACGTCACATTCTGAGAGGGTCCCTGTACTTTGGCTGGATTAATCTCCCAACCATGACTTTTCATGTGTGTAATGAGTCTGGGTAGCACTGCTGCAATCACTTCCTGTGTGTCTCCCTGAATCATGATGTCATCAATGTAATGAGAGACCATCACTCCAGGGGGTAGCTTAAAACCATCCAGATGCTCAGTCACCACTCTGTGACAGATGGTGGGACTGTGAACGTACTCTTGAAGCAGACGCTGAAATGTGAATGGTCTACCTCCCCATGTGAATGCAAATTGTTCCATCCGGTCCTCTGGAATCGGGATAGTGAAAAATGCATTAGCCAAATCAACCACCCCGTACCATGTTCCTTTGTGATGTTGCACTTTTTCAATGATAGACACAGTGTCTGGTACAGCTGATGTTAAAGGAGGTGTGTGTTTGTTGAGCTGCCTGTAATCAACAGTCATTCTCCATGAACCATCTGACTTTCTGACTGACCAAATGGGATTATTCCAGGCAATAGTGCATGTTTGTAACACTCCAGCCTCCACATAATCTTTGATGGTGTCAGCAATTTCATCGTGACCCCCAGGGATATGATCAGGGATGTGCAGAGCCCACTAATAATAATAATAATAATGAATTCAATTTATAATGCACTTTTCATTAATAAAAATCTCAAAGTGCTAACACTAAAGGGGCAGGTGCTCAGAAAAAAAGGGGTACATCTAACCACATTTTAGGACAGAATATTAACAAAGTCACATAGCTTTCAGAGTTTAATAAACAACGATAAATTACAAAATTGAAAAACAAGGGCACAGTGCAACTTTTTAGTGTACTGTAATCTATAAAATTATGAAAATGGGACCTCTTCTATGAGTTCAATTTGTTTCACAATTATTCTATAAAAAAACTAACCTCAATTACATAAAATAAAATTGTGATCAAGACATTTTGAATTGTAATTTTTTTAACAAATAAAAGTTTTGCTTAAAAAAATTTTTTTAAATTAAAATCACAAATTTTTGTGTCATGAAGTTAAATAATTATTTGCGCATGTCAGAAATCTTTGCTTGCTATTCTAAGTTTTTGTTTGTCATTCAAAGTTTTGCTTGCGATTCTCACATGACGTCGTGGGCAGAGCCTAAAATAGCAACAAAAAAAAGATTTCTGATGTGTGCAAATAAAAGTTTATGTTTTGCAAATAACTTTTTAAGTTCACGAGAGAAAAATTAGTTATTTAATTTAAAAAAAATAAGTTTTTATTTAAAAAAAAAGAAGAAATTGTTACAATTCCAAAAGTTTTGATTACAATTTTATTTTACTTAACTGAGGTTAGTTTTTTTTTCATTGAATAATTGTGAAACAAATTTAACTCCATACTCTGCGAACCAGACCCTAAACTTACTTAAAGTCTGGATTGAGTTTTTTCTCCTTCATTTGTACGCTTTTATTGGACAGGAGCAACTTGATTGGTTATTACATACATTATATATCTTATGGTAGTTCAGGGTGAGTTATTTTTAATTCTAAATGAATATTCTTGTTGGACTTTTATTTAAGTGCTATTCTCCTTCAAGATACATTTACCTAACGCTAGAATAAATGCAATGTACATTATGCAGCAAAGGAAGTTAGAAGATCGGACATATATCCATTATGGAGAGATGATAGGTTTTGGACGGGCAATGTGCTCCCTATTGCATAAGCCAGGGATGTCAAAGTCAAATACATGGAGGGCCAAAAAAACAAATTTGCTACAAGCCAAGGGACGGACTGGTTCAATGTTTATTATAAGGGGTTGATATAAGAATTTTTTTTCTTCTTTCTGCACTCTTTTCATTCAATGTTTTCTTTTTGATTAATTTGTTTTATTTTATCTCTTTTAAATGAATGAATCTTCTTCTTTCTGCTTTTCCCTTTTGAGGGGTCGCCACAGTGAGTCATCCTCCTCCACCTCACTCTGTCCTCTGCATCCTCTGTCCTCACTCCAACTACCTTCATGTCCTCTCTAACTGCATCCATATATCTCCTCTTTGTCTTTTTCCTGGCAGCTGCATTTCTAACATCCTTCTACCAATATACCCACTGTCCCTCCTCTGGACATGTCCAAACCATCTCAGTGTGTCCTCCCTAACTTTATCTCCCAGTTGTTCAACATGTGCTGTACCTCTGATGATCTCATTCCTGATCTTATCCATCCTTGTCACTCCTAAGGAGAACCTCAGCATCTTCATTTCTGCCACTTCCAGTTCTTTCTCCTGTCTTTTTGTCAATGACACCTTCTCCAGACCATACAATATAGCTGTCTTGTAAACTTTTCCTTTGACCTTTGCTGACACCTTTTTGTCACAAATCACTCCTGAAACTTTTTTCCATCACTCCATCCTGCTTGGACTCTCTTTTTCACCTCTTTACCACATTTCCCATTTTCCTGGACAGTGGAACCCAAGTACTTGAAGTCCTGCACCTTTGTGACCTCTGCTCCTTGTAGCCTCACTGTTCCACTGGCCTCCCTCTCATTCACACACATGTACTCTGTCTTAGTACTTCTTTTAAATGAATGAATAAATGGATTAAATAAAATATTAAATAGCTTTACATCTGCTAAGTTCTTGGCATAAATCAACACAGACATGTTCCCGATTTTAGTACTGTATTTTACATTGTTTTATAATGTAGCTGTTTATGTTTTTTTGACACAGTTTTCTTGTGATTTTTAATTAATATGCTTTTTTATGATTGTTGGCTGTAAGTATCAAGCTGCAAAATCCTTCATTTTCTACAGCTGATAGCTGTTGGTCATTAATTATGATGAAGTTTAACAACTTATCGGTGAACATTTGAGCTCCGTGGCTTCAGCAGTGTGTTTTTATTTTTCAATCCGGGGCGGGCGTTCTGATTTTGGTCAGCCGCTCTCAGCCTGTCCCTCCTACGAGACGGTCAGACAGCGGGTCGGACTGGATGCAGCTGGCCGCGGTCGGTCTCCCTGTTTCGGTTCAGCGAGAGTGGCGTCCCGCTGAAGCCCCGGAGCACAAATGTCCAATATAAAACTAACTTGACTGCGGTTTAATGTGGCACTATGGCTCTACAGACATTGCACGTTGCTGTCTTGCTGTGTTTAGTGTAAAATACTTCCACACAGCGGACATGTTACGATGAAAAGTTGGCTAGCTGTTAACTAAAGTGCTACTCACTCAATCCACACGCTGTAGCTGGCTGTAAAATGAAAGGGATTTCCTGAATGTGAGGCAGGTCTTGATGTCTATGCGCAGCATTATTACTCTGGGTTCATGAGACACGACTCCGGATCAGATTGGCCCCACCCCTACTACTACTGTTGCATTGTGGGGAATGTAGTGTTGGTACGTGACCGGAGGGCTTATTATGTTGTTTTTCTGGCAAAATACAAAAATAATAATAATAAAATAAAATAAATAATTTTAGTACATGTTATTATGTGTCAGAGGAGGGCTTAGAATAGGAAATAAAAATAAAAAAAATTTTTTTTTTTTTACCAAAAGGGCACTTGGGGGCAAGGAGAAAAAGGGGCAGGTGCTCAAGCCCCCATAGCCCCCCCCCCCTCTGCACATCCCTGGATATGATACTGTTTCATGCTTACTGTTTTAGTTGCCAAATGAATGGGAAAAGGAGGCATTTTCACTTTTCCCACCAACACAGATTTAATCTGTAAAGGTCGCTCCACCCCGAACTCAAAACACCGCTGTTTCAGATGAAGTGTCATTCCTGCCAAAACATCCATGCCTAAAATCCATTCTTTAACTGGAGTGACTAAAACCTGAAATTTCTGAATTGGCATTCTTCCGATTTTTAAAGGTATAGTCATACTTTTTCCAAAAATCATGTTTCCTCCCAAGCCTGAGAGAGGAATAACAGGTCCATTTATCCTGTCAGGATTACCATGAATTAATGTAGCCTCAGCCCCAGTATCAACAAGAGCCAGAACTTTTTGAACATTTTTATTTTTCCAATAAATTTCTAACTGAACATGTGGCCTAATGTCATCTGTTGACCAATTTGTAATTCTTATTTCTGGAGCTTGGCTTGTTTCCTATTCGAAGTCCATCAGATCCTACAAATCTGGATATAACTGTCTTCTCTGTTTGCCTTTTCTGTTCTTTTTTTTTCTCTGCTTCACGGTCCTGACTCTGATGATCTCATTCTCCTCAGAGGAGTCACGGTCTGACTCAGCTTGAGCAGCCCCGCTCCCCTCCTCGCTCCCCTCCCCGCTCCTCTCCCCCACTGCACTGCTACGCATGGGTCTGAGCTCAGCTGAGGAAGCTGGAGGAGCGGAGGCTACATTAAAAACGTCTCTCAGGGCCTGTGTTAAGTTTCCCAAGTCAAAACCAGCACAATGCACCTGTAAACCTCGACGACATCTAGATCTCAACTCATCTGTAAGCAGGCCATCTATTTCAGATGAAGGAACCCCTGATTGTATTAATGCTCTCCAGAGAGCAGCGCGAGTGGATCCTGGTGTGTTACTCCGAGTGTCCCTTTTTGGCCCACGCGTCATCAGTTGATTATACTGTTTTTCACGAGTTTCTCCCCGATGTTCACCTCGAGTTGAATTCCAATCACCCAGAGAGCCTAGCTCCATAATTCTGCTATGGATATCAGACATTGAAATATCTGGCACTCTGAGCATTACGGTGAGCATTGCAGACCTGTAATGCAGTGGAGCTGTTCTGATCAACTGGTCTCTCACCACTTTGGGGACCGGGAGCGCTTGATAATCAGCAGCCACTCCGAAAGTTAACGCGTCACGTACACACAGCCGAACCAAACGTTGCACGCATTCTCTAAGCGTCACTCACTGACCTTGTAAATCAGGCCAGTCTGACACATTCGGAAAGGTGAATCTAACTGCGCGTGCATACACATCAAACAAGGACCGTGAAACCTCCAAGTCCCTGACCTCCTGTCGAAACGCTGAATTTACACCCACATCAATGGATAGTCCAGCAAAAGACATCCCGTCTCCCACGCCAATTTCGACTTGAGCTGCACCTTCATCTAAAAGCCTGGCCATCCAGGCATCAACTGGCTCCCCAAATAAGTTGCCTGAACCTTTTTGACAGATATGCAACTTCCTCCTGGGTATACAGGTAGTCCCCGACTTACGAGCGAGTTCCGTCCCTAGGGTGCGCTCGTGTGTCAAAAATTCGTAAGTAGGATCACATAGTAAAAAAATATATATATATATTTTTTTTTACTTTTTATTTATTTATAAATGAATACATGTACAGTACTGGACAGTCACCAAGCACTTAGCCTATCCTAACACAGTTTTTAAAGATGAAGGAATGAGTTGAATTGTATCCCTTTCACATAAAGGGAGCTAGCTCCCTTTTCATTCATTCAACCTTTATTTAGTCAGGTAAATCTTATTGAGCCTCATGGCTCATTTACAAAAGCGACCTGCTAAAACTAAAGAACGATGAACAGCAATGGTAGAATTTCCTTAAACAATAAACAATAGAAAACAAAAGAGAAAAAAAACAAAAGAAAGAAATACTTTTTTTTTTTAAACAAGTATCAAAAAACTAGCAAAACATTATAAGGTAGACGTATAAAATCAAAGACAGGAACAGATCTGCATTGGTTTTTGCCAGGATTCATATAGATTCTGAAAACCGTTTAGAGAAGTCAAGGTCGAGAGCTTCAGATCTTTTTGTAAGATATTCCATGAAGCAGGAGCAGAGTAGGAGAAGGCCCTTTTTCCAAGTTCAGTCCTCACTGATGGAACACTGCAGGTAATCATGTCCTGAGAGCGCACACTGTAGCTGCACTCACGCAAAGACATGTAGGAGGAGATGTATGAGGGCAGCAAACCTGCAGCAAACCTTTATGGGAATGGAACCTGCATGGAGGAGGGAGACAATTCAACTGACTCCTTCATCTTTAAAAACTGTGTTAGGATAGGCTAAGTGCTTGGTGACTGTACAGTACTGTACATTTATCTATTTATTAAAAATATACAGTACTGTATGTACAGTATTTGTATTTTTTTATTGTTTTTTATTTATAAATAGATAAATGTACAGTACTGTACAGTCACCAAGCACTTAGACTATCCTAACACAGTTAAGGAGTCAGTTGAATTAATAATAATAATATAATAATGAATTCCATTTATAACGCACTTTTCATTAATAAAAATCTCAAAGTGCTACAAAGTGTAACAAAGCAAAGATCAAAATAAAACAAGTGATAAAATCAAATAAAATCAATAATAATATCGACTAAGATCAAAGATAAAATCATGTGGATGCAGATTAGGCTTGCTTAAAAAATAAATAAAATAAAACAAGTGATAAAATCAAGTAAAATCAATAATGATATCAGCTAAGATCAAAGATAAAATCATGTGGAGGCAGAATAGGCTTGCTTAAAAAGAAAGGTCTTTATGCTGCTTTTAAAGTCAACCAGTGACTGTGGAGCTCTCAGGTCGTCAGGGAGGGAGTTCCACAGGCGGGGGGCAGCCACACAGAATGCTCGGTCTCCCATGGTCCTCAATTTGGTCCGAGGAATATGAAGTAAATTACTGTTCTGTGATCGTAGAGACCGGGTGGATGAATATGGTGCAAGAATGTCCTTTAGATAGTCAGGTGAAGTGCCGTGCAAGCATTGATGGGTAATGAGAGCAGTTTTGTACTGAATTCTGTAGGTGACAGGAAGCCAATGGAGGTTATGGAGAATGGGTGTAATATGTTCAAATTTACGAACTCTCAACAGAATCCTTGCTGCACTGTTTTGAATGTATTGAAGTTTCTGAAGGTTTTTGCCAGGGATACCAATAAACAGGGAGTTGCAGTAGTCGAGCCTGGAGGAGACAAAGGCATGGACGAGTTTCTCAGCATCAGGAAAAGTCAGAGATGGGCGAAGTCTGGAGATGTTTCGAAGATGGAAGAAGCAGGTTTTAAACAGATGCTTAATGTGATTTTCAAATGTAAGATGAGAGTCCATTTTTATTCCAAGATTTGTAACAGAGGTGGAGAGGGGGATGTCTTGACCAGAGAAGGAGATTGTTGTTAAAGTTGATGTTTGTATCTGGTGAGGGGTGCCAATCAATATGGCCTCAGTCTTCGAGCAGTTTAATTGAAGAAAGTTCTGATTCATCCATGCCTTTATTTCCTCCAGGCAGGCAGAGAGAACAGTGAGTGAAGACGGAGATAGGGATGATGATGATGTTCCAGTCCTGATGTAAAGCTGTGTGTCGTCGGCATAGCAGTGAAAAGAAATGTTGAACTGATTAATAATTTGACCTAAAGGCAGCATGTAGAGGGAAAACAGCAGGGGCCCCAGAACTGACCCCTGAGGGACACCACAGGAGACACCGACTGTCTGGGAAGTGGCATTGCCAAGGCTAACACATTCCAGCCTATTGGAGAGGAAAGAATTGAACCAGTCCAGGACAGTGTCACAGAGACCGACCTCCACATGAAGACGGTGGAGGAGGATACTATGGTCCACAGTGTCGAAGGCTGCAGTGAGGTCAAGGAGGACAAGGATGGAGGGAGAACCAGTGTCAGCAGCCATGAGGACATCATTTGTTACTCTCAGCAGTGCAGTCTCAGTACTGTGAGCTGCTCTGAATCCAGACTGGAACTTCTCATACAGAGAGTGTTGCTGTAGGTGGTCCTGCAGCTGAGCAGCAACTGTTTTCTCCAGCACTTTGGACAGAAATGGGAGGTGGGAAATTGGGCGGTAGTTAGAAAAATTGTCGGGATCCAAATTAGATTTTTTCAGAAGAGGCCTAATGATGGCAGTTTTTAGAGGCACTGGAACATGACCAGATTGTAGAGACTTGTTTATTATTTGTGTGATTAATGGGCTTATTGCAAAGTGATTGGATTTTATGAGAGACGAGGGGAAGGGATCCAGGGCGCAGGATGAAGGCTTCATTTTCTTGAGGATGGTCTCCACCTCACTCTGAACGACTTCATCAAAGCTGCTCAGGGTCCCAGAAAGCAGACGGGTAGATGGCACACTAAGATCAGGGAGGTTGTGGAGCTGAGATCTGATAGTGTCAACTTTGTTTTTAAATGATGAGAGGAACAGGTTGCATTTTTGAACAGAGTCCTCATGAGTTAGTTTAATGGGATTAAGCAGGAATTGTCTCCCTCCTCCCTGCATGTTCCATTCCCATAAAGGGAGCTAGCTCCCTTTATGTGAAAGGGAGACAATTCAACTCATTCCTTGATCTTTAAAAACTGTGTTAGGATAGGCTAAGTGCTTGGTGACTGTCCAGTACTGTACTAGCCTGGTTAAAACCACACCCTGTCCTTCACTTCGCTTCAGACTAGGGTCTGGGACCTCTCCATTTTAAAACGATTCTTGCTGGAGGCGTGGGCTCTGCTGAGGAACAAAACCATTGGATATTTTGAACAGGGAAAGCATTCTGCTCCCTCCCCTCAGAGCCATATATGGCTGCTCCCCGTGCTCTGGTGAACTTGACAACTGCTCCGCCTCCTGCAGCTTTTCTCTTGCTGCCGGCTGCCGCGCTGGAAATTCTGTGTTTATATGTTAATAAAACGTTTTAATAAAATACAATAAAACCATGGATCGCTGGTCCAGCTCACCAGAAGACCAGAACATCTGATGGGACTCGGTCAGCAACGTAAAACCCGAGTTTAATTCTCGTGACAGCCATTTCCTTGTTCATTTCAGCGGAGGGAGAGAAGGAGGAGGGCGCGAGCGATCACTTGACTTTTGGCCCAAAAAACAAAAGAAAACTCCAGATAAGGGATTAAGAAGGGGAAATTAATAAATTTGTGTCACATATAAAACAGTTCTGCATCGCTTTGCATCGCTTTGAATGAGAACATGCCGGTGCTCGCTGACTGCGCGCTGGCAGAGCCCTTTTATAGGGCTCTGCGCGCTGGGACAGGTGGGGGCGTGGGTTAGGGTCCAAAACTCCGTCCCTTCTGTTCTCTGATTGGTCCGAACAAAAATCTACCGGAGAAATGGTTGTTAATGAGAGAAGTCCCAGACTGTGCAGTGAAGGGAAATGAGAATTGAGCAGAGCTGTGCAGGAAGGCGAGGGCCAGGCTAGTACTGTACATGTATTCATTTATAATTAAAAAAAAGTTTAAAAAAATATATATATTTTTTTTATGAGATGCATACTCGTAAGTCCGGGACCTCGTAAGTAAGAGCGCTCGTAAGTCGGGGACTACCTGTAGTCTTCCGTTATCACCTTAAGGTCTGCATTGGGCTGTGGCTGCTGCACCACGCCCATTATTTGATTACCTTCTCCATCCAAAACAACCTGTCCTGCTGCATCCACCCTTGCTTGTAATACAGCTGGGACTACCACCTGTTCTTCCCTGCATCTCTTCACTGGTTTTACATTTTTACTGAGGACCAAGGAGAAAGGAGAAGCAAACTCCACCCGACTACTCACGTCCTGCTCTCTATTGTCCCAAAAATAATCATTTTCATCACTCTCATCTTCCCAAAGATTCCCGTCCCAATTTGCTGGATCCCAGCCTGAACTCAGCCCAGCGACAAAAGCTCTGACTCTCTTTGGGGAGACACTTCGTTTTTTCCTTCTGTACTTTTCTCTCTTCAACATGGCAACTTGCGTCACAGCTCCTTCAATGAGCTCTGTCAGTCTCTCAAGTTGCACATTTAATAATGGCACATGCTGTTTCTGCAACAAGCATCTGTCTGTGCTTCCTCTGAAGCCGTTTTGTACTTCAACATTTGCACCTGTGTTTTCTGATTCTTTTCATGTAAGCTTTTCCATGCAGTCTCACAAATCCACACAAGTTTCTGCAAACCACACACAGGTGTCCCTTTTTTAACTTCTACTGCTTTCAAAGCCGTCAAAAAATCACCTGAATTCTCAGCATTTAAAGAATCATTCCAAGGAGAAGGGCGTCCCCCACTGCCTTGCAAACACGCAGCAATCTGCGGGTACTGGAGCTCACTCCACCTCTCCACCAACTCAGTTTTCACTTCTGCATCTGATTTATCCCTTTTTTTAAACATTGTACAGCCTTTTTCTCCAACACCCTACTCGGAGTGCCAAATTTTTTTAATAATATTTTATTTTAAATGTGCAGGACTCGGGGAAAAAGGTCGGCACAATGAAAACACACGCTCAGAACTGTGTACTTCAGTATGCTTTAATAAAAAGTTGCCACAGATACAATGAAACTCTGAAAAGCATAAACATGTTCAAACTCAACACACACACCGTTATTTGCTAGGATTGAGTATCAATTTAAACCCCGCCACGAACAACAGCAAAGCTTCAAGCTTACACATACACTCAAAAGGCATTGATATAAAAAGTACAGTATCTCTCACCGTTGATACCAACGAGGAAGCCGCTTCGTTCAGCGGGAGATATGGTCATCAATGCACACCGGGCGTTTGATCAAACCCACGGTAGACTTCAACGCCTTTGTCTGAGCGTTCCTAATTTATACCTTGAGGTGTGTGTGTGTATGCGTGCGTGTGTGCGTGTCTATATGACTTCACTCACATCTTAATACAAACATGTTTTTTGAGTGTGAGTCAGTGCCTTGCACAGGTGAGGGATAACATTTCTTATTTGACTAGCCTGTTGCATTTTTTGCCAAGAAGGCTACAAAGTAATATGTGAGAAAACCCAGGGCCCTTGCTTCTCCCACATATCCAGTGCCCTCAAAGCAAAATTGTCTTACTATAAGGTTAGCTTGACACTAATTATATGGTTGGTTTTAATGAATAGGCTACACTAAATTTGATAAAATAGTCAGAAAGCATAATGTTGCTCTGGTTTATCTCATTCCTCACTAGTCTAACCGGAATTTTAGTAGTGGGGGGGCTGTCAACCTCCCGTTAATCTCCAGCATGAATCTAGCTTCAATAACCACGTAGCTGCATTTATTGTTTGCTTACCTGCTACCTGTCAACCTCCTGTGTCCTCTGGACTGTTCTGGATTCTCTCCTGTGCTCCTTCGAGGTAATGCTCATTCAAGTTACCTCTTTCTGCTTCTTGTATATCTTTTTCGGAGCCGTGGGCCTGCTGTTAGCGGCTAGTTCTGTGCTAGCTTCCCCCGGCTTGGCTGGCGCGATGTTGACGTACTCCGCTTAGGAGCTGTTTGAATTTAACAACTGCTCCATTCCTCCTTCTGTTTCCACCATCAAACATCTGGGACTTCTGCGTAGACCTCGTTACATCCATAGAAGCTCTCGAAAGAATCCTGTTTATTCTAGGCAAGCGGGCTCCGACTCGATTCCTTCTGTCTGGTCTGTGAGACGTGTTGCACCTCGATTACGTCATCAGAACGCTGTGTCTGTAGTCCCTTGTAGTCCACAGCGTACAAAGTGGTAAGGAAAACGTGGAGTGGACTTCAGTCTGCTTAAACCTCTTCTAAAAACTTCTGCTCCAACTGGTATTAAAATAGAACTTTTTAATGTTCAATCACTATCCAACAAATCATGTCTAATTCATGATCACATTCTGGAGAAGAACTTGGACCTCATGTGTCTTACAGAAAACAGGCACCAACCAGATGTGTACAGTTCTCTGAATGAAGCTTGTCCCTCTGGATACAGTTATCTGCAGAGAGCCCGTTGCACTGGCCGTGTTGGTGGTCTGGCTGTAATTTATCGCAGTAATTTAAAATTGTCACATCTGGTTTCTCAGGACTTTTCTTCTTTTGAATGTTTGGCCTTCAGCTTCAAAGCCCCACTCCTGATGAATGTTATATTGATTTATAGGCCTCCCAAGCCGCATGTTTCATTTAATTCAGAGATTCATGACCTCACTTTTTTCTGCATCTCCCCTGTGAAAACTATTTTTCTTGGCGACTTAAATATCAACATGGACAATTCCTTTTCACCTCTGGCAACAGATTTTAAGTCTCTTTTGGACTCTCTCAATATCACCCACCATGTTGACGCCCCTACGTACAACAGGGGGCATACTTTGGATTTGGTGATTACAGACACTGTACTCATCAATAACTTATCTGTATATGACCTGGGTGTCTCGGACCACAGTGTCATCTCCCTGGAAGTGCCTTCATCTTCGCCTGCTTCTAACCCAAAACGACCTATCCAGTTCCGTGACTTTAAAAACATTTCCCCTGATGTTCTGTCTGCTGATCTTCACACCCTGACCGCTGTCAATCATTCATCTGCAAATGATTCTGTGGATTACTACAACCAATCTTTCCAGGAGCTTCTGGACCTACATGCTCCCTTGAAAACAAGACTGGTGTCTTTCTCCCGTTCAGCCCCTTGGTACACTAGTGAGCTACGCAGGATGAAGGCAACTGGCCGTGCTATTGAGAGACGTATAAAATCATCTGGTCTCTCTGTACATAAGCAGGCATATAAAGAACATCAGAAATCCTACGCCTATTCTCTTAAAGAAGCACGCTCCAAATATTATTCCAACATCATCAACACCTGCCCTGGAAACTCTAAACAGCTCTTCTCCACAATAACTCATCTGCTTAATCACATTAAACAAACTCCTGAAGACTCTGCTCAAAAATGCGACCTGTTCCTTTCATAATTTAAAAACAAAGTTGACACTATCAGATATCAGCTCCACAACCTCCCTGATCTTCATTTGCCATCTACCCGTCTGCATTCTGGATCCCTGTGCAGCTTTGATGAAGTTGTTCAGAGTGAGGTGGAGGCTATCATCAAGAAAATGAAGCCTTCATCCTGCGTCCTGGATCCCTTCCCCTCGTCTCTCATAAAATCCAATCACTCTGCAATAAGCCCATTAATCACACAAATAATAAATGTCTCTACAATCTGGTTATGTTCCACTGCCTCTAAAAACTGCCATCATTAGGCCTTTTCTAAAAAAAAATCTAATTTGGATCTCGACATTTTTTCTAATTACTGTCCAATTTCACACCTCTCTTTTCTGTCTAAAGTGCTGGAAAAAGTAGTTGCTGCTCAGCTGCAGGAACACCTACAGCAACACTCACTGTATGAGAAGTTCCAGTCTGGATTCAGAGCAGCTCACAGTACTGAGACTACATTGCTGAGAGTTACCAGTGATGTCCTCATGGCTGCTGACACTGATTCTCCTTCCATCCTTGTCCTCCTTGACCTCACTGCAGCTTTCGACACTGTGGACCATAGTATCCTCCTCCACCGCCTTCATGTGGAGGTCGGTCTCTGTGACACTGTCCTAGACTGCTTCAAATCTTTCCTCTCCAATAGGATGGAATGTGTTAGTCTTGGCAATGCCATTTCCCAGACCGTCTGTGTCTCCTGTGGTGTTCCTCAGGGGTCAGTTCTGGGGCCCCTGCTGTTTTCCCTTTACATGCTGCCTTTAGGTCAAATTATTAATCAGTTCAACATTTCTTTTCACTGTTATGCCGACGATACACAGCTTTACATCAGGACTGGAGCATCCTCATCTTCCCCATTGTCATCTCCATCTTCACTCACTGCCCTCTCTACCTGCCTGGAGGAAATAAGGGCATGGATGAATCAGAACTTTCTTCAATTAAACTGCTCCAAGACTGAGGCCATAATGATTGGCACCACTCACCAGGTACAAACATCAACTATAACAACAATTTCCTTTTCTGGACAAGACATCCCCCTCTCCACCTCTGTTACAAATCTTGGAATAAAAATGGACCCTCTTACATTCGAAAATCACATTAAGCTTCTGTTTAAAACCTGCTTCTTCCATCTTCGAAACATCTCCAGACTTCGCCCATCCCTAACTTTTTCTGATGCTGAGAAGCTCATCCATGCTTTTGTCTCCTCCCGGCTCAACTACTGCAACTCCCTGTTTATTGGAATCCCTGGCAAATATCTTCAGAAGCTTCAATATATTCAAAACAGTGCAGCAAGGATTATGTTGAGAGTTCGTAAATTTGAACATATTACGCCCATTCTCCATAACCTACATTGGCTTCCTGTCACCTACAGAATTCAGTACAAAACTGCTCTCATTACACATCGATGCTTACACGGAACTTCACCAGATGATCTAAAGGACATTCTTGTTAAATATTCATCCACCCGGTCTCTGCGGTCTTAGGACAGTAATCTCCTTCACATTCCGAGAACCAAATTAAGGACCATGGGAGACCGGGCTTTCAGTGTGGCTGCCCCCCACCTATGGAACTCCCTCCCTGACTGCCTGAGAGCTCCACAGTCACTGGTTGACTTTAAAAGTGGCTTGAAGACCTTTCTTTTTAAGCGAGCCTACTCTGCCTCCACATGATTTTATCCTTGATCTTAGTTGATACTATTATTGATTTTACTTGATTTATCACTTGTTTTATTTGACCTTTAATTTTGTTGCACTTTGTAGCACTTTAAGATTTTCATTAATGAAAAGTGCGTTACAAATTGAATTCATTATTATTATTATTATTATTAACAGTTTTTTTTCCTTCATTATGGCTCCAAATGTACTGTATGTGTTTTTTTTATAATTATGTAGGGTACTATGTTGGGATAGGCGAAGTGCTTGGTAACTTGGTAACTGTTTTGTACTGTACATGTACGTGTATAAGTGGCGGCTCGTGTGTTTTCTGACTTACGTCGATTTTCGACATGCGAACGGCCGTAGGAACGTAACTCGTTCTTAACTCGAGGACTATAAAGGTCAGGTCCCCTGGATCCTCTGGACCGGTTCTTCCAGGACCTGAACCAACCTCGTTGGGTCTTGCATGTCTTGGCAGAGTTTTGGACTGAGATGATTTTATGCGGAGAAATGTCTGATTTGTAGCCGTTTTGTTCAAACCTACAAATTAATAGAAATGTGCGATAACATCTTGATTTGTTGGCACTTGGAGCAGCTGTTGTGAATAACTCTCAGCTACTACCACAACAAACTTATGTCAGCATCAGTAAAACTGACTGAGCTCCACACGTTTGTGTTCAACACTAGTTGTCTGCAGCGGCCATCTTGAATCAAGCTGAATGGAAAAGCCAGTTGAGAGGTCAATCTGAAGATTGCATTATGCAGTGAAATGTGTCCATTGGTTCATGATATTTCGCTAACAGACACACACTCGAGCAGAAACACGATCCCTTTGGCCTCAGGCTGTAAAGTTTGTTTTTTAAAACAGATTGCGAGCCAAAACCAGGAAAATGTTTATTGGAAGACAATCTCAGAGCAAAAAGTTTCAAAAACACTGAATTTATTTTTTCACGCTCGTCAGCGTCTCGCCGATTGCAGCACGACAGCGTTTGACACGTTTGTGCACGTCTTCAGGTTCTGAGACCCACGGTGAGCAGCTGTGAGACCCCGACGTTGTTAGGAGCGAGAAGGACTCGCAGTCGCTGCTGACGCTCCGTCAGAGAAACGTGCACGACGTGACGAACCAGGACTGGTCTCAGTAGAACTCTTGACTCAAAATCAGTTTTTGCAGTTGTTTACGGCAGCTGCAAAGAAAACAGGCTTCAAACTTCACGATTCGTGCCTCGTTCCTGAAATTAAAATATTTACAGGGTTTCAACTTCTGAAGGAATAAAAATAAAAAACCTTTGAGTGGATTATTATTTTTATTTATTTATTACAACTTTGTCTTTTTTTATATACATTAAAATTAGAGCAATAATTTGTGTTTTTTAAAAACTATCTTTGACTGAATGTATTTATATTTTTGCATCCTTTAAGACGTGACATGATGAGATATTGCAGATGCTCGGATGATAAATTGGTTCTAGATCAGGGCTATTCAACTGGCAGCCCGCGGGGCATTTCCGGCCCAATCCGGCCCACTTCATTTAAAAAAAAAGAAGTTTTTTTTGTTTTTTTGTTTTGTTGTGTTCTGTTTACTGCATTTATGATTCAATGCGATAAAATAAACAAATTTAAAAGTTAACAGATCACTGTAAATAAAGATGACTTGACGTGACTTGACTAAACTTTGGTTTATTTACATAATGACTTTCCTCTCTGGATGTCTGGCCCCGAGCTGTTGGCTCTCAGAAACTGTGGCCCCTGAGCAGTTTTCTTGAATAGCCCTGTTCTAGATGTTTCTTGTTTTAAATGTAAAAAATAAAAACCCGGTAGAGAAATGGCACTCACAGGAAATGACAAAAACACGTCAAAATCTGTTTCAAATTCAAACAGAAATAATCCTCATGCTTCAGTTTTAAACGTTCTTCTTGCAAAATAAAATTATTTCCTCCTTGTAACGTCCTCGGCACCTGACCTTTCAAAATAAAACTTCCTTTGAGTCTTTGTATGCCACGCTGTGAGGTCGTGCGACCCGTTTGGGCCAACCAGAGGACCTGTCGGTTATTGCTTCATGGTGTTCTTGATGGTCCACCTCTGACCCGAGCAGGGCTGCAGAACCAGCAGGTGACCGAAGTAAGCTTTGGCTGGCACCACCTCCAGACACCTGCCCGTGGCCCGGTTTACGATGGCCTCGTTCTGCAGGAGGAGGAACAGATTCAGTAGGTTCTACAGATGGTTCTGGTGATGAGCAGATACTTTTCATTTGTTTTATCCCTGCAGGTTGTAGATTTATTAAAGCAGTCAAATCCTTAACTTGATCCAAGTGAACAAAACAACATTTGTCCTTTACTGTTGGACACCATGTAATATCGTTTAACAGCAGTTAAGATATTTAGTCATGTTCTGCCTGATTCAACATGTTCAACTGATATCACTATGAAAACAGGAAAACATGATCATTTATACAGAATTACCTCTTACACCTGTCTACAAACCTATACAGCTTTCTGCAACAGCCCTACAAGAAAACAGCTGGTTTGAACTTTGACCTTGATTTGTGACCTTGATCTTGACGCTGGGGTCATGAAAGGATTTTGCTACACCCTGTCTAGTGATGGTGCATATGCATATGAAGTTTTGGTAAATTATCTTGAGCAGATCATAAGTTCTGATCTGGAAAAGAGGAAGTTTACAGACGGTGACTGCACTCTAACACAGTGGTCCCAACCCAGGTCCTTGAGGAACACCACCCTGCATGTTTTATGCCCCTTTTATGCCCCTTTTCCACTGGCTCGGCGCGGTTGGATATTTCGGGCTAGACCCGTGTTTGAGGTCTTTTCCACTACACTTCCTACCTGCTTTACCCGACAATTCTGGCCCTGCTTCTCATGGGGGTCCAAGCGATCCGAGCCGTGACGTCAGAAACACTGTCGGTCACTGATTGGTCGGGGGGAGGAGTCTGTGGGGAGGAGTCTGTGGAGTCTTTCCAAAATAACGAATCCAACATTTTTTTCTACCACCCGCCATTACCCTCAGAGCGTACTTTTTCGTATTGTTTTAGCCAGTGGTGTAGTCTACGTGATACGCTGGTATACGCCGTATACCCACTAGTAGAGCTTGGGGATTTCCGTATAACCACTTAAATGTGCCCAATGATACGTTACAACAAACACGCGTTGCATAAAGATAGATTATGTTCGCTCATAAGGACTCTTCACTGCGCCTCTCGCGGCTGCCATAGTTTTGTGTTCCTCGTGTTGTACGTGAGGCTCACAGCCATTGGATGAGCTGAGCTCACTACCATAGTTCTCTGCTCTGTGATTGGTTTCTTCAGAAGCTCCTTTATGATTGGCTGCTCGGGATGCAGGCGGGCACAAGTTCAATAAAACGGGACAGACTGTGTAGGTAGAGCATTTTTGCTAACGACGACAGCCTAAGTAAGGAGGCCCAGACTTCCCTCTCCCCAGCCACTTGGAGCAGCTCCTCCGGGAGAATCCCAAGGCGTTCCCAGGCCAGCCGAGAAACATAGTCCCTCCAGCGTGTCCTGGGTCTTCCTCTGGGTCTCCTCCCGGTGGGACATGCCCGGAACACCTCACCAGGGAGGCGTCCAGGAGGCATCCTAACCAGATGCCCGAGCCACCTCAACTGGCTCCTCTCGATGTGGAGAAGCAGAAAATGCGACCTGTTCCTTTCATAATTTAAAAACAAAGTTGACACTATCAGATATCAGCTCCACAACCTCCCTGATCTTCATTTGCCATCTACCCGTCTGCATTCTGGATCCCTGTGCAGCTTTGATGAAGTTGTTCAGAGTGAGGTGGAGGCTATCATCAAGAAAATGAAGCCTTCATCCTGCGTCCTGGATCCCTTCCCCTCGTCTCTCATAAAATCCAATCACTCTGCAATAAGCCCATTAATCACACAAATAATAAATGTCTCTACAATCTGGTTATGTTCCACTGCCTCTAAAAACTGCCATCATTAGGCCTTTTCTAAAAAAAAATCTAATTTGGATCTCGACATTTTTTCTAATTACTGTCCAATTTCACACCTCTCTTTTCTGTCTAAAGTGCTGGAAAAAGTAGTTGCTGCTCAGCTGCAGGAACACCTACAGCAACACTCACTGTATGAGAAGTTCCAGTCTGGATTCAGAGCAGCTCACAGTACTGAGACTACATTGCTGAGAGTTACCAGTGATGTCCTCATGGCTGCTGACACTGATTCTCCTTCCATCCTTGTCCTCCTTGACCTCACTGCAGCTTTCGACACTGTGGACCATAGTATCCTCCTCCACCGCCTTCATGTGGAGGTCGGTCTCTGTGACACTGTCCTAGACTGCTTCAAATCTTTCCTCTCCAATAGGATGGAATGTGTTAGTCTTGGCAATGCCATTTCCCAGACCGTCTGTGTCTCCTGTGGTGTTCCTCAGGGGTCAGTTCTGGGGCCCCTGCTGTTTTCCCTTTACATGCTGCCTTTAGGTCAAATTATTAATCAGTTCAACATTTCTTTTCACTGTTATGCCGACGATACACAGCTTTACATCAGGACTGGAGCATCCTCATCTTCCCCATTGTCATCTCCATCTTCACTCACTGCCCTCTCTACCTGCCTGGAGGAAATAAGGGCATGGATGAATCAGAACTTTCTTCAATTAAACTGCTCCAAGACTGAGGCCATAATGATTGGCACCACTCACCAGGTACAAACATCAACTATAACAACAATTTCCTTTTCTGGACAAGACATCCCCCTCTCCACCTCTGTTACAAATCTTGGAATAAAAATGGACTCTCTCTTACATTCGAAAATCACATTAAGCTTCTGTTTAAAACCTGCTTCTTCCATCTTCGAAACATCTCCAGACTTCGCCCATCCCTAACTTTTTCTGATGCTGAGAAGCTCATCCATGCTTTTGTCTCCTCCCGGCTCAACTACTGCAACTCCCTGTTTATTGGAATCCCTGGCAAATATCTTCAGAAGCTTCAATATATTCAAAACAGTGCAGCAAGGATTATGTTGAGAGTTCGTAAATTTGAACATATTACGCCCATTCTCCATAACCTACATTGGCTTCCTGTCACCTACAGAATTCAGTACAAAACTGCTCTCATTACACATCGATGCTTACACGGAACTTCACCAGATGATCTAAAGGACATTCTTGTTAAATATTCATCCACCCGGTCTCTGCGGTCTTAGGACAGTAATCTCCTTCACATTCCGAGAACCAAATTAAGGACCATGGGAGACCGGGCTTTCAGTGTGGCTGCCCCCCACCTATGGAACTCCCTCCCTGACTGCCTGAGAGCTCCACAGTCACTGGTTGACTTTAAAAGTGGCTTGAAGACCTTTCTTTTTAAGCGAGCCTACTCTGCCTCCACATGATTTTATCTTTGATCTTAGTTGATACTATTATTGATTTTACTTGATTTATCACTTGTTTTATTTGACCTTTAATTTTGTTGCACTTTGTAGCACTTTAAGATTTTCATTAATGAAAAGTGCGTTACAAATTGAATTCATTATTATTATTATTATTATTAACAGTTTTTTTTCCTTCATTATGGCTCCAAATGTACTGTATGTGTTTTTTTTATAATTATGTAGGGTACTATGTTGGGATAGGCGAAGTGCTTGGTAACTTGGTAACTGTTTTGTACTGTACATGTACGTGTATAAGTGGCGGCTCGTGTGTTTTCTGACTTACGTCGATTTTCGACATGCGAACGGCCGTAGGAACGTAACTCGTTCTTAACTCGAGGACTACCTGTAGTAGATAAAGGTCAGGTCCCCTGGATCCTCTGGACCGGTTCTTCCAGGACCTGAACCAACCTCGTTGGGTCTTGCATGTCTTGGCAGAGTTTTGGACTGAGATGATTTTATGCGGAGAAATGTCTGATTTGTAGCCGTTTTGTTCAAACCTACAAATTAATAGAAATGTGCGATAACATCTTGATTTGTTGGCACTTGGAGCAGCTGTTGTGAATAACTCTCAGCTACTACCACAACAAACTTATGTCAGCATCAGTAAAACTGACTGAGCTCCACACGTTTGTGTTCAACACTAGTTGTCTGCAGCGGCCATCTTGAATCAAGCTGAATGGAAAAGCCAGTTGAGAGGTCAATCTGAAGATTGCATTATGCAGTGAAATGTGTCCATTGGTTCATGATATTTCGCTAACAGACACACACTCGAGCAGAAACACGATCCCTTTGGCCTCAGGCTGTAAAGTTTGTTTTTTAAAACAGATTGCGAGCCAAAACCAGGAAAATGTTTATTGGAAGACAATCTCAGAGCAAAAAGTTTCAAAAACACTGAATTTATTTTTTCACGCTCGTCAGCGTCTCGCCGATTGCAGCACGACAGCGTTTGACACGTTTGTGCACGTCTTCAGGTTCTGAGACCCACGGTGAGCAGCTGTGAGACCCCGACGTTGTTAGGAGCGAGAAGGACTCGCAGTCGCTGCTGACGCTCCGTCAGAGAAACGTGCACGACGTGACGAACCAGGACTGGTCTCAGTAGAACTCTTGACTCAAAATCAGTTTTTGCAGTTGTTTACGGCAGCTGCAAAGAAAACAGGCTTCAAACTTCACGATTCGTGCCTCGTTCCTGAAATTAAAATATTTACAGGGTTTCAACTTCTGAAGGAATAAAAATAAAAAACCTTTGAGTGGATTATTATTTTTATTTATTTATTACAACTTTGTCTTTTTTTATATACATTAAAATTAGAGCAATAATTTGTGTTTTTTAAAAACTATCTTTGACTGAATGTATTTATATTTTTGCATCCTTTAAGACGTGACATGATGAGATATTGCAGATGCTCGGATGATAAATTGGTTCTAGATCAGGGCTATTCAACTGGCAGCCCGCGGGGCATTTCCGGCCCAATCCGGCCCACTTCATTTAAAAAAAAAGAAGTTTTTTTTGTTTTTTTGTTTTGTTGTGTTCTGTTTACTGCATTTATGATTCAATGCGATAAAATAAACAAATTTAAAAGTTAACAGATCACTGTAAATAAAGATGACTTGACGTGACTTGACTAAACTTTGGTTTATTTACATAATGACTTTCCTCTCTGGATGTCTGGCCCCGAGCTGTTGGCTCTCAGAAACTGTGGCCCCTGAGCAGTTTTCTTGAATAGCCCTGTTCTAGATGTTTCTTGTTTTAAATGTAAAAAATAAAAACCCGGTAGAGAAATGGCACTCACAGGAAATGACAAAAACACGTCAAAATCTGTTTCAAATTCAAACAGAAATAATCCTCATGCTTCAGTTTTAAACGTTCTTCTTGCAAAATAAAATTATTTCCTCCTTGTAACGTCCTCGGCACCTGACCTTTCAAAATAAAACTTCCTTTGAGTCTTTGTATGCCACGCTGTGAGGTCGTGCGACCCGTTTGGGCCAACCAGAGGACCTGTCGGTTATTGCTTCATGGTGTTCTTGATGGTCCACCTCTGACCCGAGCAGGGCTGCAGAACCAGCAGGTGACCGAAGTAAGCTTTGGCTGGCACCACCTCCAGACACCTGCCCGTGGCCCGGTTTACGATGGCCTCGTTCTGCAGGAGGAGGAACAGATTCAGTAGGTTCTACAGATGGTTCTGGTGATGAGCAGATACTTTTCATTTGTTTTATCCCTGCAGGTTGTAGATTTATTAAAGCAGTCAAATCCTTAACTTGATCCAAGTGAACAAAACAACATTTGTCCTTTACTGTTGGACACCATGTAATATCGTTTAACAGCAGTTAGGATGTTTAGTCATGTTCTGCCTGATTCAACATGTTCAACTGATATCACTATGAAAACAGGAAAACATGATCATTTATACAGAATTACCTCTTACACCTGTCTACAAACCTATACAGCTTTCTGCAACAGCCCTACAAGAAAACAGCTGGTTTGAACTTTGACCTTGATTTGTGACCTTGATCTTGACGCTGGGGTCATGAAAGGATTTTGCTACACCCTGTCTAGTGATGGTGCATATGCATATGAAGTTTTGGTAAATTATCTTGAGCAGATCATAAGTTCTGATCTGGAAAAGAGGAAGTTTACAGACGGTGACTGCACTCTAACACAGTGGTCCCAACCCAGGTCCTTGAGGAACACCACCCTGCATGTTTTATGCCCCTTTTATGCCCCTTTTCCACTGGCTCGGCGCGGTTGGATATTTCGGGCTAGACCCGTGTTTGAGGTCTTTTCCACTACACTTCCTACCTGCTTTACCCGACAATTCTGGCCCTGCTTCTCATGGGGGTCCAAGCGATCCGAGCCGTGACGTCAGAAACACTGTCGGTCACTGATTGGTCGGGGGGAGGAGTCTGTGGGGAGGAGTCTGTGGAGTCTTTCCAAAATAACGAATCCAACATTTTTTTCTACCACCCGCCATTACCCTCAGAGCGTACTTTTTCGTATTGTTTTAGCCAGTGGTGTAGTCTACGTGATACGCTGGTATACGCCGTATACCCACTAGTAGAGCTTGGGGATTTCCGTATAACCACTTAAATGTGCCCAATGATACGTTACAACAAACACGCGTTGCATAAAGATAGATTATGTTCGCTCATAAGGACTCTTCACTGCGCCTCTCGCGGCTGCCATAGTTTTGTGTTCCTCGTGTTGTACGTGAGGCTCACAGCCATTGGATGAGCTGAGCTCACTACCATAGTTCTCTGCTCTGTGATTGGTTTCTTCAGAAGCTCCTTTATGATTGGCTGCTCGGGATGCAGGCGGGCACAAGTTCAATAAAACGGGACAGACTGTGTAGGTAGAGCATTTTTGCTAACGACGACAGCCTAAGTAAGGAGGCCCAGACTTCCCTCTCCCCAGCCACTTGGAGCAGCTCCTCCGGGAGAATCCCAAGGCGTTCCCAGGCCAGCCGAGAAACATAGTCCCTCCAGCGTGTCCTGGGTCTTCCTCTGGGTCTCCTCCCGGTGGGACATGCCCGGAACACCTCACCAGGGAGGCGTCCAGGAGGCATCCTAACCAGATGCCCGAGCCACCTCAACTGGCTCCTCTCGATGTGGAGAAGCAGAAAATGCGACCTGTTCCTTTCATAATTTAAAAACAAAGTTGACACTATCAGATATCAGCTCCACAACCTCCCTGATCTTCATTTGCCATCTACCCGTCTGCATTCTGGATCCCTGTGCAGCTTTGATGAAGTTGTTCAGAGTGAGGTGGAGGCTATCATCAAGAAAATGAAGCCTTCATCCTGCGTCCTGGATCCCTTCCCCTCGTCTCTCATAAAATCCAATCACTCTGCAATAAGCCCATTAATCACACAAATAATAAATGTCTCTACAATCTGGTTATGTTCCACTGCCTCTAAAAACTGCCATCATTAGGCCTTTTCTAAAAAAAAATCTAATTTGGATCTCGACATTTTTTCTAATTACTGTCCAATTTCACACCTCTCTTTTCTGTCTAAAGTGCTGGAAAAAGTAGTTGCTGCTCAGCTGCAGGAACACCTACAACAACACTCACTGTATGAGAAGTTCCAGTCTGGATTCAGAGCAGCTCACAGTACTGAGACTACATTGCTGAGAGTTACCAGTGATGTCCTCATGGCTGCTGACACTGATTCTCCTTCCATCCTTGTCCTCCTTGACCTCACTGCAGCTTTCGACACTGTGGACCATAGTATCCTCCTCCACCGCCTTCATGTGGAGGTCGGTCTCTGTGACACTGTCCTAGACTGCTTCAAATCTTTCCTCTCCAATAGGATGGAATGTGTTAGTCTTGGCAATGCCATTTCCCAGACCGTCTGTGTCTCCTGTGGTGTTCCTCAGGGGTCAGTTCTGGGGCCCCTGCTGTTTTCCCTTTACATGCTGCCTTTAGGTCAAATTATTAATCAGTTCAACATTTCTTTTCACTGTTATGCCGACGATACACAGCTTTACATCAGGACTGGAGCATCCTCATCTTCCCCATTGTCATCTCCATCTTCACTCACTGCCCTCTCTACCTGCCTGGAGGAAATAAGGGCATGGATGAATCAGAACTTTCTTCAATTAAACTGCTCCAAGACTGAGGCCATACTGATTGGCACCCCTCACCAGGTACAAACATCAACTATAACAACAATTTCCTTTTCTGGACAAGACATCCCCCTCTCCACCTCTGTTACAAATCTTGGAATAAAAATGGACTCTCATCTTACATTCGAAAATCACATTAAGCTTCTGTTTAAAACCTGCTTCTTCCATCTTCGAAACATCTCCAGACTTCGCCCATCCCTAACTTTTTCTGATGCTGAGAAGCTCATCCATGCTTTTGTCTCCTCCCGGCTCAACTACTGCAACTCCCTGTTTATTGGAATCCCTGGCAAATATCTTCAGAAGCTTCAATATATTCAAAACAGTGCAGCAAGGATTATGTTGAGAGTTCGTAAATTTGAACATATTACGCCCATTCTCCATAACCTACATTGGCTTCCTGTCACCTACAGAATTCAGTACAAAACTGCTCTCATTACACATCGATGCTTACACGGAACTTCACCAGATGATCTAAAGGACATTCTTGTTAAATATTCATCCACCCGGTCTCTGCGGTCTTAGGACAGTAATCTCCTTCACATTCCGAGAACCAAATTAAGGACCATGGGAGACCGGGCTTTCAGTGTGGCTGCCCCCCACCTATGGAACTCCCTCCCTGACTGCCTGAGAGCTCCACAGTCACTGGTTGACTTTAAAAGTGGCTTGAAGACCTTTCTTTTTAAGCGAGCCTACTCTGCCTCCACATGATTTTATCTTTGATCTTAGTTGATACTATTATTGATTTTACTTGATTTATCACTTGTTTTATTTGACCTTTAATTTTGTTGCACTTTGTAGCACTTTAAGATTTTCATTAATGAAAAGTGCGTTACAAATTGAATTCATTATTATTATTATTATTATTAACAGTTTTTTTTCCTTCATTATGGCTCCAAATGTACTGTATGTGTTTTTTTTATAATTATGTAGGGTACTATGTTGGGATAGGCGAAGTGCTTGGTAACTTGGTAACTGTTTTGTACTGTACATGTACGTGTATAAGTGGCGGCTCGTGTGTTTTCTGACTTACGTCGATTTTCGACATGCGAACGGCCGTAGGAACGTAACTCGTTCTTAACTCGAGGACTACCTGTAGTAGATAAAGGTCAGGTCCCCTGGATCCTCTGGACCGGTTCTTCCAGGACCTGAACCAACCTCGTTGGGTCTTGCATGTCTTGGCAGAGTTTTGGACTGAGATGATTTTATGCGGAGAAATGTCTGATTTGTAGCCGTTTTGTTCAAACCTACAAATTAATAGAAATGTGCGATAACATCTTGATTTGTTGGCACTTGGAGCAGCTGTTGTGAATAACTCTCAGCTACTACCACAACAAACTTATGTCAGCATCAGTAAAACTGACTGAGCTCCACACGTTTGTGTTCAACACTAGTTGTCTGCAGCGGCCATCTTGAATCAAGCTGAATGGAAAAGCCAGTTGAGAGGTCAATCTGAAGATTGCATTATGCAGTGAAATGTGTCCATTGGTTCATGATATTTCGCTAACAGACACACACTCGAGCAGAAACACGATCCCTTTGGCCTCAGGCTGTAAAGTTTGTTTTTTAAAACAGATTGCGAGCCAAAACCAGGAAAATGTTTATTGGAAGACAATCTCAGAGCAAAAAGTTTCAAAAACACTGAATTTATTTTTTCACGCTCGTCAGCGTCTCGCCGATTGCAGCACGACAGCGTTTGACACGTTTGTGCACGTCTTCAGGTTCTGAGACCCACGGTGAGCAGCTGTGAGACCCCGACGTTGTTAGGAGCGAGAAGGACTCGCAGTCGCTGCTGACGCTCCGTCAGAGAAACGTGCACGACGTGACGAACCAGGACTGGTCTCAGTAGAACTCTTGACTCAAAATCAGTTTTTGCAGTTGTTTACGGCAGCTGCAAAGAAAACAGGCTTCAAACTTCACGATTCGTGCCTCGTTCCTGAAATTAAAATATTTACAGGGTTTCAACTTCTGAAGGAATAAAAATAAAAAACCTTTGAGTGGATTATTATTTTTATTTATTTATTACAACTTTGTCTTTTTTTATATACATTAAAATTAGAGCAATAATTTGTGTTTTTTAAAAACTATCTTTGACTGAATGTATTTATATTTTTGCATCCTTTAAGACGTGACATGATGAGATATTGCAGATGCTCGGATGATAAATTGGTTCTAGATCAGGGCTATTCAACTGGCAGCCCGCGGGGCATTTCCGGCCCAATCCGGCCCACTTCATTTAAAAAAAAAGAAGTTTTTTTTGTTTTTTTGTTTTGTTGTGTTCTGTTTACTGCATTTATGATTCAATGCGATAAAATAAACAAATTTAAAAGTTAACAGATCACTGTAAATAAAGATGACTTGACGTGACTTGACTAAACTTTGGTTTATTTACATAATGACTTTCCTCTCTGGATGTCTGGCCCCGAGCTGTTGGCTCTCAGAAACTGTGGCCCCTGAGCAGTTTTCTTGAATAGCCCTGTTCTAGATGTTTCTTGTTTTAAATGTAAAAAATAAAAACCCGGTAGAGAAATGGCACTCACAGGAAATGACAAAAACACGTCAAAATCTGTTTCAAATTCAAACAGAAATAATCCTCATGCTTCAGTTTTAAACGTTCTTCTTGCAAAATAAAATTATTTCCTCCTTGTAACGTCCTCGGCACCTGACCTTTCAAAATAAAACTTCCTTTGAGTCTTTGTATGCCACGCTGTGAGGTCGTGCGACCCGTTTGGGCCAACCAGAGGACCTGTCGGTTATTGCTTCATGGTGTTCTTGATGGTCCACCTCTGACCCGAGCAGGGCTGCAGAACCAGCAGGTGACCGAAGTAAGCTTTGGCTGGCACCACCTCCAGACACCTGCCCGTGGCCCGGTTTACGATGGCCTCGTTCTGCAGGAGGAGGAACAGATTCAGTAGGTTCTACAGATGGTTCTGGTGATGAGCAGATACTTTTCATTTGTTTTATCCCTGCAGGTTGTAGATTTATTAAAGCAGTCAAATCCTTAACTTGATCCAAGTGAACAAAACAACATTTGTCCATTACTGTTGGACACCATGTCGTTTAACAGCAGTTAGGATGTTTAGACATGTTCTGCCTGATTCAACATGTTCAACTGATATCACTATGAAAACAGGAAAACATGATCATTTATACAGAATTACCTCTTACACCTGTCTACAAACCTATACAGCTTTCTGCAACAGCCCTACAAGAAAACAGCTGGTTTGAACTTTGACCTTGATTTGTGACCTTGATCTTGACGCTGGGGTCATGAAAGGATTTTGCTACACCCTGTCTAGTGATGGTGCATATGCATATGAAGTTTTGGTAAATTATCTTGAGCAGATCATAAGTTCTGATCTGGAAAAGAGGAAGTTTACAGACGGTGACTGCACTCTAACACAGTGGTCCCAACCCAGGTCCTTGAGGAACACCACCCTGCATGTTTTATGCCCCTTTTATGCCCCTTTTCCACTGGCTCGGCGCGGTTGGATATTTCGGGCTAGACCCGTGTTTGAGGTCTTTTCCACTACACTTCCTACCTGCTTTACCCGACAATTCTGGCCCTGCTTCTCATGGGGGTCCAAGCGATCCGAGCCGTGACGTCAGAAACACTGTCGGTCACTGATTGGTCGGGGGGAGGAGTCTGTGGGGAGGAGTCTGTGGAGTCTTTCCAAAATAACGAATCCAACATTTTTTTCTACCACCCGCCATTACCCTCAGAGCGTACTTTTTCGTATTGTTTTAGCCAGTGGTGTAGTCTACGTGATACGCTGGTATACGCCGTATACCCACTAGTAGAGCTTGGGGATTTCCGTATAACCACTTAAATGTGCCCAATGATACGTTACAACAAACACGCGTTGCATAAAGATAGATTATGTTCGCTCATAAGGACTCTTCACTGCGCCTCTCGCGGCTGCCATAGTTTTGTGTTCCTCGTGTTGTACGTGAGGCTCACAGCCATTGGATGAGCTGAGCTCACTACCATAGTTCTCTGCTCTGTGATTGGTTTCTTCAGAAGCTCCTTTATGATTGGCTGCTCGGGATGCAGGCGGGCACAAGTTCAATAAAACGGGACAGACGGTGTAGGTAGAGCATTTTCGCTAACGACGACAGACTCAAAATGAAAAGGAAACAAGCTACACTTTTTGAATGTTTTTATAAACCAGCTGAACCCGAAGCTACAGAGACAACATTAGAAGAACCTACCAGTTCGACGGCCGAAACCAGCCATAATGAGGTTGATATCTGCATTTCCCCAGGTAAGTGTTGGCTAGTATCAAGAAACCTTGATGGAAACACGGTTACTGTCCAGAATTTTACAGTAACATTTCATATAAATAAATATGTGAATATAAAAATGATTTGTTTGTGACAAAGTCTGTCACTCCAATAATCAACAAAATGCTATGCTTTTTACTCTGTTTTAAAACTCCTTGTTTCATTTTTAGATCCAAATTGGCCAGCCTTGTGGAGTGAAAGTCAGGCTCGGGAATTTAAAAACAGCCATCCCTGGTTGGAATGGAGGAACAAAAAATTAGGTAAATATAAAAAAATGTGGGAACCAATTTGTATATAAGTTTTTTTTTTTCCCTTTTTTATTTAGAAAGACAGATTTCCTTCACAATCATTAATTACAGCTTTACTCATTTAAGGTTGTACATGAGGACAGAATAATAATAATAATAATAATGAATTCAATTTATAACGCGCTTTTCATTAGTGAAAATCTCAAAGCGCTACACACATTGAATGCTACACACATTCATACACCGGTAGCGGCAGACTACCATGCAAGGTGCTCTCCAGTCCTACCGGGAGCAACTCGGGATTAAGTGTCTTGCCCAAGGACACAACGACACAAGGTGTGGGGAACCGGGATTCGAACCGCCAACCTTCCGATCGGGGGATGATTGCCATTACCACTACGCCACGGCTGCCCCTAAGAAGAAGTGGCAAGTCTAAATGTTTTCGTCTATGCTGCCTTTCTGGTATTTTCTTTTTTGGACTATTAATTTTAGTTATGAACAAAAACAAAAATTAACATATTTGAACAAAAGTGGGGAATGCACCATTTGAACAATAAAACTCACAAGAACATCAAGGGGCAGGACACATAATTCACAAATACAATCAAATGAAGTCAGATCTAATTGGTTTTACATACTCAGTCCATTTGGACCAGATCTTATAAAATTTGTCTTTTTCAACTTGTAGGGAAAAAGAAATCTTTTCCATAACATAAATCTGGTAAACTACATCCGTCCATTCATCAATGGTGGGTGGATCCGGTTTTAGCCATTTCCTTGTAATGGCTTTCTTACTGGCTGCCAGTAATATAGCCAGCAGTTTTTTGTCTTTATTGGTCCATGTCTCCAACCGTAGATTGCCCAAGTATAACGTTTCACATTTGAATGGAATGTTTACATTGAATATATTTTCAATATGTTTGTGGAACTCTTCCCAGTATGCTCTTATTACTTGGCAGTCCCAGAAAACATGGAAGTGATTAGCTCCCCCAGTTCCACAAAGTCTCCAGCAGGCGTCTCCATTTCCCTGATATCGTCTCTGAATGGGTGTGTAAAAAAAACGTGCAATGTTTTTCCAACAGAATTCTCGCCATACGTTTGATCTGGTTGAAACCCACTGTAGTTGACATATTTCCTCCCAGCTTTCTTCTGAGATTATTACCTTTATTTCCTTTTCCCATTTCTTCTTTATGTAATCTGTGTTTTCATGTTTAGATAGTTGTATGGCTTTATATAATTTGGAGATAATTCTGCTGTCTGATCTGGGCTTAATTAATGACAGAAATACTCCCATGAAACTTGAATCGTTTTGTTTCAACTCCTTGAAATTTCTATTAAAATAATTTCTCACCTGCAGGTACCTAAAAAAGTCCTGTTTTTCCAGACCATGGTCCTTCTGTAAGGCTTCAAAACTCTGGAATATCCCTTTGTGGACAAATGAATAATAGGTTGTTAATCCTTTTGAAATCCATGATTTGAAGCTGTTATCATTTCTGTTTGGTGCAAAGTCTGAGTCGTAAGCACACCACCTCATCATTTTAGATGTGTCTCCTACTTTACATATTTTTGTCAATTCCTGCCAGGGTTTGAGAAAACTGCCTGTTATGGAGTCTTCTGGGATCTGCTGTTCTTCCTGTAATTTATAATCACTAAGTAGAGCTGTTATTGGTATTCCGTTTATCGTCGTTCCTTCAATTTCCTTCCATGCTGCGGTGTATGCTGGTGAACACAGGCACACTAAAGGTCTCAGCTGGGCTGCATGGTAGTACTCCTGTAAACAGGGAAGGCCCATTCCGCCCTTTTCTTTTTTTAATTGCAGGGTTCTAAACTTAATTCTAGCCTTCTTACCCTGCCACAGATACCTCGCTATTAGTCTATCCCACTCTGAGAACTGTTGAGGTGGGATTTTGACTGGTAGACACTGAAATAAGTAGAGCAATTGTGGGAGAATATTCATCCTTATTGATTCTATCCGAGCGCTTAAACTTAAAAAGGGTATAACATTCCATCTATGTAAATCTGACTTTATTTTCTGATTTAGTGGGCCATAATTTATATCAAACAGTTTTGAGAAGTCCCTAGGTAATGAAACGCCCAGGTATTTGATTGACTCAGCCTCCCAATTCCAGTTGTACGCATTTCTAATTGACGATGGTGGGTTATAATTAAATGTTAATACTTGAGTTTTATTTATATTAATTTTGTAACACGAGATTAAACTAAACTCTTTTAGCAACTTCATCAAATTTGGGATTGTCTGTGTGGGTTGTGTTATACTTAATAATAAATCGTCAGCGAACAAGGATAATTTCTGCTCCCCAGATGTCATTGTAATCCCTTTTATATCTGGCGTCTGTCTGATCAGTTGGCTCATGGGTTCAATAAACAAAGCAAAAAGTAGCGGGGAAGCACAGCACCCTTGTCTCGTTCCTCTTTCCAGAGTGAATGAACTAGTCAAATCTCCATTGATTTTAATTCTAGCTGTTAGTTCAGTATACAGCGATTTAAACGTGTCAATTATCATGTCATGAAATCCAAATTTTGAAAGCACTTTATATAAAAAGGACCACCCCACTGAATCAAATGCTTTCTCAGCATCCAAACTTAATATCAGTGCCTCTAGTTTTTGCTGAGTGACTTCTCTCATAATGTGTAATGTTTTTCTGATGTTGTCTTGGGTCTGTCTTTGTCTGACAAAGCCGGTCTGGTCTTTGTGAATTAAAGCTGGTAAAATCACTTCTATTCTTTTGGATAATATGGAGGTAAAAAGTTTGTAATCATTATTTAGCAGACTTACAGGACGATAACTCCCGCATTCCAATTTGTCTTTCCCTTCCTTCGGTATGACTGAAATCACTGCCTCTCGCCATGAGGGGGGGATGCTTTTGTTT
>JBBPBX010014693.1:21007-41852 GCA_038048925.1 Garcialebias charrua | reverse complement strand
TACAGGGAACCCCCGTGTTACGAACGAGATCGGGACCTAAGAACGGTTCGCAGCTCGATCCGTTCGTAGGTAGGGGGTGAAAATTATATTTAAAAAAAAAAATTATTCATTCATTCATTCATTCAACCTTTATTTATCATGCTAACGGAGCGTGCGCACACATTTAAGCATGTAAAGTAGTGTACTGTAATGTTAAACATTGCTATTCACATTTACAGAATAAATAAAAATATATTTTCTTACTTTGAGATGGTCAAAGCCGACATCTTAGGTTGCCATGCGTTGATTGTTTTCGGGCCGAGCAGCGCGGGGGCCGGCAAGCCACCGCAGCTGCTCCAGGCCTGTGTTAGCTAGCTGGCTAGCTTCTGCTAGCCAAGCCATGAGCTAGTGTTGGAGCGGCGGCGCGATCAATCTGCAGCTTCTGCTGCTCCAGCCGCTGCTCCAGCCTGAGACGTCCACAGAGCTATTCCAGCTAGTAATTAATCCACATGATGCGATCCTGGTCACCAGTGTTCAAAAGGCCGGCTCCCGTGTTAGCTCCAGTGTTAGCTCTGGAGCTAGCCAGGCCGGAGGTGTAGCCAGGCCGGCTGGAGGTGTTCGCACGGCGGCCTGGCACGATCGGCGATAAATCCGCTCCTGCCTGAGACATCCACAAAGTTCACAGAGACGTTTCCAGCTAGTAATTAATCCATATGAAGCCATCCTGGTCACCAGTCTTCGTCCAGCTCTCGGCAGCTAACCTAAGATGGCGTCCGCCGGTGTTCTACATTAATTTGTGACCGGAGACCCCAGTGACTGAACCTTAAATAGCGTCCGGTGTTCTACATTAATTTGTGACCGTGTAAACTGAAGACCTACTTCCTGTTTCCCAAAATTGCTCAAAAATTGCTCAAAAATGATCAGAAATGATCTTTTTTATCATAATTATTATTTATAAAGCCTTTAAAACAACCAGAGCTGCAACAAAGTGATGTACACATGAAATTAAGAACATTTAAACACAAAAAAAAAAATTTTTTTTTTTTTTTTTTTTAATTCATATTTTTATTAAATATGATATGTTCGTAAGTCCCGTGGTTCGCAGGTCGATGGGGTCGTAGGTCGGGGGTTACCTGTATTCTTTAAAAAGAAGTCCCATTTTCAAAGTCAAAAGTAAAAGTTTCTTTAATTGTCACACGCATCACATACTAATAATAATAATAATAATAAACTTTATTTGTATAGCACCTTCCACAATGCCTTGCATTGACCAAGGTGCTTAACAGGATAAAAAGAAAAATAAACGGGAACAATAGATCAATGAAAATAGAATAAGAAACCACAGCGATAAAAGAAGGCAATGGAAATAAAAAATGCTACATACTAAAATAACACAAGTAATAAAAGTTACACACAGAAAGCTTTTTTGAACAAGTGAAATAAAAATGCAATTGAAATAAAGATGCTACATACTAAAATACAAAATAATAAAAGTTACACACTGAAAGCTTTTTTGAACAAGTGGGTCTTCAGTTTGGTTTTGAACAGAGTCAGATCAGAGGTGGCACGCAGCTCAAGGGGGAGGCTGTTCCAGGCTTTTGGGCCGGCAACAGAAAATGACCGGTCTCCCCATTGCTTGTACCTCGAGCGAGGCACCTCCAGCAGGTGTTGACTGGCAGATCGTAAGTCCCTGCCAGGCTGATGGGCTTTCAGAAGTTCTGAGATGTAGAGGGGAGCAAGTCCATTCAGAGCTTTGAAAACAAACAGCAGCAACTTGAACTGTATCCTGAACTGAACTGGGAGCCAGTGTAGAGAGGACAGGACAGGAGTGATGTGTTCATATTTTCGTGTGTTGGTCAAAAAGCGCGCGGCAGAGTTCTGTACAAGCTGTAAACGGGAGATGGAGGATTGATTAATGCCAAGATACAAAGCATTACAATAGTCAAGTCTGGAGGTCACAAAGGCATGGATGGCCTTCTCCAGATCACCACGACTAAGAAATGACTTGACTTTGGAGAGCAGACGGAGCTGAAAAAAGCTGGTCTTGACAACAGAACTGATCTGTTTATCAAACTTTAAATTGGAGTCAAACTGCACTCCAAGATTTCTGACCACCGAGTTGAAGTGGGGGAGGGGAAAACCAACACTGGGACAGGGAAGGATGTTGCTGGTGTCATCAGGTGCACCAAACAAAATGCATTCAGTTTTATCTGTGTTTAGGTGGAGGAAGTTTTGAGAGAGCCAGTGCTTAATGTCATTTAAGCAGTTGACAAGAGTGTTTGAACTGAGTGAGGGGTTGGGAGTGACTGGCAGATAGATTTGTAAATCGTCTGCATACATGTGACTGCATACACATACATGTGGTTATAATTTATATTTTTTTCCGTGCCTCTAATTAATTACCCAGAGCTATGCTGTCAGTCTAACGTTGATCTTTAATTTCCCACTCTAAATATTTGGCACTCTCCATATCTTGGCACCAGGTAAACACGTTTGGTGAAAACACTGGAATCGGTGCCCTCAGGCTGGGGTTTCATTATAGTCACAAGACGTATACGCTGGATTGAAGCTTAATGGGATTAAAATTCTGAAGTAATAATCCAGAGCTGCATTGCGTTGTGTTTTCAGAATGACTCATCGTGAAAAGGACTCACCCTGTGCTGCACAGGACAACTAATGCATTATAATGCATTATAATGCATTATAATGCAGTATAATGCAGTATAATGCAGTATAATGCCTTTAATGCGTTTGGAGGAAGCTCTGCTGAATGTATTTTCCAAGGTGGCAATAATGTGTTAAGAGATGAGAGAGAGAGAGATGAGAGCCACCTTTGATTTCCAATTCCTCCAAACGTTTGATTCAAAAGAATGTGTTGTGACATGAATGTATACAGAACTTAATGACCATTAGTTAATTAATCATAAACAACAACTAGAGAAATTGCATTTCCTGTAAAAATGCAGTGTAGATGCTTACTGTAGAACAACTTGCGGAAAAACAGCTTAAATTAGCTAAAATAAAAATATTCTGAAATGTAGCCAAAAAGGAAGAACAAGCCTAAATTAGCTGAAGAAAGCAGAAGGAACACATATTTGTTGAATTAGATTTAAATAAGCAAAAATGAGCACAAAATTTAGGAAATTACCTACAAAAAAAAGGCTGAAATTACCAACAAAAAAAATCTAAAGTGTAAAAAAATAACAGTAGCTAAAATCATTTTAACTAGCAGAAACGAGCTTAAATGAGCATAAAAGCTGAAATTAGCAGAAATAAGTAAATTAGGCAGAAAGTAACAGCAATTACCAAAAAAATTGAATTACCGGTAATCTGTAAACAGCTGAAATTAGCAAGACAAAAGCCTAAAAACTAGCTGAAAAGTTAGAACTAGCATAAAGTAGCATAAGAAAGCAAAAAGAACATGTTTGTCCAGTTAGGTTGAAAGAAGCCGAAATGAGCACAAAAAGAGAAAATTATCTGAAAAAAGCTAAAATTAGCACATACAAAAACAGCTGAAAAGTGGTTAAAAAACTGAAATAAGCTTAAATTAGCAGAAGGAAGTGGAGAGAACACATTTCTGAAACTGAGACTGAAAAAGTTTAAATGAGTGCAAAAATGTGGAATTAGCAAAAAAAATGGCTTAAAACAGCTAAATAGTAGCTGAAAAGTGGAAAAGGCTGAAACTTGCATAAATAAGCTGAAAGGAGCATAACAAGCTGAAATTAGCAGAAAGAAGTTTAAAAAAAGCACAAAAATGTTGTAGTTAGCAGAAATAATCTAAGGAGCACAAAACAGCTAAAAAAAACAGCTGAACGTAGCTGAAAAAAGTTTAAATTTGCCAAAAGAAGCTGAAGCAGAACAAAATGTGAAAGGAGCAGTATAAGGTTGCAAACATATCTAAAGAGTTGAAGGATGTAAAATGAGCTCATTTCATTTTCTATGAGGAAAAAAATGGCAGAAAGGGCTAAATATTTCAAAAAGCTAAAGATGCACCAACACCAGCAGTCATAGCAGGATTGTCCTGAATGAGCTGAACGTTTTGATTCATGATTTGTTGAAACAGCACAAAAACTGTAAGCGTACGGAAGAAAAACGTATCTGAATAGTGTGAATGCTTCACAAACATTCACACAACTGAGAGTTACACGGCGAATCACCCGCCGGCTTCTCAAGAACTGCAGTCCCATAAGTTTCCTTCTGTTTGTTTTCAGGTGGGAACAGCGAGGTACATGGCCCCCGAGGTGTTGGAATCCAGAATCAATCTGGAAAACATCGAGTCTTTCAAACAGGCTGATGTTTATTCCATGGCTCTTGTTCTGTGGGAGATCATCTCCAGGTGCAGTGCGATCGGAGGTAAGATGATAAGACCGTGCAGAGCCTGTCAGGTGATGTCAGTGGAAAATATTTCATTGCAAAGCCATGAGATACTGATGAGATTTTCCTCCCTCACAGTTTAGGTGCTATTTAGCAAATATTAGTTTTTTTACGTTAGTGTTACTGCAAACCAACGTAAAGCTCATAAGATCTTTATTATCTGTTGAGTACTCAGCATGAACACGTCGAGTCAAGGTTCGGGGAAAAAGCTGCTCAAAGTGGTAAAACTAATATTTGGGTTTGAAGGCGTGTGCAGCAGTTTTTAATCGCTGCCAAACAACTCCATAACGCACGAATTATCAAAACTCCCACTGATTTTTCTCAAAATATTTACATTTTGAAGTTGAGCGACTTTATTAACTGAGCTGATACTTTAAGTCTTGGATGAATTATTAATTGATGTGGAACATCAACTAACAGCTGAGTGAAATAAATATGTTCATGCGTCGCTGTGCTCGGGGGAGGAAAAACTCAAGACCGAGGAGAGAGGACGAGTGTGCGGTCACGCAGGAGACGTTAGGAGGAAGAGTTTTAGAAGGAGAAAGGCTCCGGGACCTTAGAACAACTGAAAAAATGAACTTCTGGGTTGGAGTAGAATCTGATCGCCAACACGTGTTCTTGTGAGATCTGTTTTTAAAACTTTAAAAACTATTGGAGTAAACTGTGTCTGTTAGCAAAATATCTCATGAACTGCTAACCGGATTTTAATTAAACGTTCAGAACACAAATCAATATGGCCGCCACAGCTGCCTTAGAAGACTCAAATGGCTAAAAGTCAGCTAATGTTACAGATCTTGATTATTTGGTGTTTTGTGGCTGAGCATCTTCCCCAACGTGCACCCCAAGCGCCACAAACTGCACAATACTTTTACTTAAAGCTTTGGCATTAGCTCTTCGTGTTTGACTGTTAGCGAAACATCTCCTGAATGACTGGACAGACTGGTGAATCTCTTAATGTACATCTACAACTCTTTAATATTTGGAGTTAACCTAATTAAAGATGGCCACCACAGTTAAACCTTAGCAAAAAGAGCCACAACTGAGTCCATTTCATGTACTGAACTATTTTGTACATATCTAGAGAAATTGCATGTCCTGCGAAAATGCAGTGTAAATGCTTATTGCTGAAGAACTTGCTGAAAAACAGCTAAAATTAGCTAAAAAAAAAAAAAAAAGATGCTGAAGTAGAGCTGAAATGGAAGAACAAGCCTAATTTAGAAGAAGGCAGAAAAGACACATATGTGCTGATTTAGGTTTAAATAAGCAGAAATGAGCACAAAAATTAGTAACTTAACTAAAAAAGGTGAAATTAGCAATACTGAAAAAAACCCGGGAAGAAGCTTAAACTACCAAAATGAAGGAAACTCAAGGTGAAATTAGCAATAAAAAAATTGCTGAAAAGTAGCTGAAACCCCCCAGAAAGAAGCTTAAACTACCAAAAGGAAGTGAAAGGAGCTAAAGAAACTATGGAATTAGCTGAAAAAGCTAAATTTAGCACAAAAACAGCTAAAAAGTAGCTGAAATAGCCAAAAAAGCTGAAACTAGCAGAAAAAAGCTGAAAGGAGCACGACAAACTCAAATTAGCATAAATAATTTAATTAGGCTAGAAGTAGCAGAAATTACTACGAAAAACTTGAATTTATCTGAAAACAGCTGAAATTAGCTAAAATAATACCTGAAAGGTAGCTGAAAAGGTAGAACACGCCTAAATTAGCAGAAGACAGCAGAAAGAACATGTTTGCTCAAAGAAGCAGCGTAAAAAAGTGTAAATTATCTGAAAAAAGCTGAAATTAGCACACACAAAAACAGCTGAAAAATAGCTAAAAAGCTGAAAGAAGCTGAAATTACAAGAAGGCCGTGGCGAGAGCACATTTTTACTGAATTAGGCTGAAAAAAGTTAAAATGAGTGCAGAAAAGTGGAATTAGATGAAAAGGCTTAAATTAACATATAAACAGCTAAATAGTAGCTGAAATAGCAAAAAAATGCAGAAACTTGCAGAAACAGGCTGAAAGGAGCATAACAAGCTGAAAAAAGTTAGAAGCTCAAAAATGTTGTAGTTAGCGGAAACAATCTGAAAAGAGCACAAACAGCTGAAAAACAGCTGAAATGAGCTGCTTTTTTTATTTGCACAAGGAATCTGAAAGAAGCTGAAGCCGAACAAAATGTGAAAGGAGTAAAAGATGTAAACCGATCTAAAGATTTGAAGGATGTAAAATGAGCTCAGTTCATTTTCTATGAGAAACAAAAATGTCAGAAAAGGCTAAATATTTCAAAAAGCTAAAATTGCAGCAATATCAAAAGTATTATACAAAAATTGCTGAACGTTTTGATATGATTTGTTGAAATCGTTTGAAAACTGCGGGATGAGAATTGCGCCAAAAAACATTCGAAAGAAAACAGGATCACAATAGTGTGAACGCTTCATAATCATTCACACAATAAAAGCAGAGAATCATCCTCAGTACATTCTTTAACAACAACCACATCTTAAAGAAATGCAAGAGATTGAACGTAATGTTGTTTTCAAAGTTTGCCCAAATCGACTTTACCTCCATTTCTTCTCAGATAAAGGTATGAAAGCCGGTGAGCAATTTGTAATTTTTCTAGGAGTGCTAGACGTATAATTTATTTTATTTTTTTCTTCTGTGGTCTTGATTTTATTCTTTCCTCAGAACATTGCAGAAGACAGCATGTGTCAAAACCCAGTCTACAACTTAGTCATCGTCGTATTCTATGTTTTTATATTCTGTTACCAATCAAACATAATATTTTGGAGAGTATTTACCGTCACTGTGACCTTTTCGTGAATAGCTACATTAGAGATGAGCGGGGTTGCTGATTTTGTAGGAAATCAATACAATTTAATTTTTTTATCCTTCGTGAGTTTTGAAAACTTTTCTTTAAAACACTGAGGAAAAAGGCTCAAATGGTGTAGGGAATAGAGTTTTTACCAGTTGGGAGCTCAGCATCCAGCTTCACTTTGTGTTCATTTATAAACTGTGTGACACCGGGTGCCAGAACCTCATTAACGAGCCATTAGTCACGACCGGAGCAAAATATAAAAGTGTCAAACATGCAATCAATCTTGTAGATGTCTCAGAGGTCTGCCCTTTTATCGTTCTCTTATAAAACCAAGGTCAGGATGTGTGCAAATAATAGAAATGAGTGATTATCGACAGACGAAACCGTGTTTCTTTTCAACAGTCGGTCGTTTGTTTTCACTTCCCCCTGAATGCCTCGGCGGTCTTGTTTCGTTTCGGTAACTGCTCCTGTCTCCGTTGTGATTGAAAGCGTGTTTCGAGCACGAACTCGTCAACTTTAGTCTTTTCCTGCTTCGAGCCCTGAGCCCCCCACCCCTCGAGGGGGATCTCTTTAGTGTATATACAATCGTACATTTGCTCTGCCACAGAATTTTGTGACCTAAATAACCAGAAATCCCTTTTCCTTCCCAGCTGTAAGAACATGGGGTACCTTACACAGCTGTAAAAAAAAAAAGTAGACCATTTCCTGTTTTGTGGAGAGTTCAGTCCCAAGACGCTGTTTGTAGCATGAACTTATATAGATGGCTTCTTTATGTTGGGACATTCTGAGGTTAATTTCTGTTGGCAGTGAGCCAAGCAGGGAATAGATTGTGTGATTTAATCTCACTTTATAGAGGGGAAAACGTCAAATTTATTCAGCTTGGTTGAACAGTTTGATTCAGTTCAGAACTAAAAAAATATGATAAGTCTCAATCTGGTCATCTGGACAGTTTCTTTTAGTCGAAACGTTTCGAACTCTGACTGAGGAAGCCCTCTGGACTGAGGGTGAAACGTTTCGACTAAAAGAAACTGTCCAGATGACCAGATTGAGACTTATCAGATTTGATACCTGGATTATTGAGTATGAACTTTCTTATAACTAAAAAAATAGTTTTTAAAATCCAAGTCTATTCACTTTATTTATAAAGCACCAATTCACAACGAAAGTCGTCTCAGGGCACTGTACAAAATAAAAGACAAGTCCAAATCGTGAATCTACCGTATTTTTCGTAGTATAGGTCGCACCTTTTTATCATTTTTTTCATGGCCTGCGACCTATACTCAGGTGCGACCTATACTGTATATGTTTTTTTATAAAATAAGCTGATTTGTAATAATTTATTAACAAAAATTAAACTGAGACACACGCTTACAAAAATGTCAGCTAACAAATATATTTTTTACGGTAGGTGTTTATCTTGCTAAAATTATTCATTTATTAAAGAAAAGTTCAGCTCAGACACATATTTGCTATAATTTTTTATCAAACAATTAATTGTTTTTAATTGTCAATCTTCTTAAGTCAAAGTCAAAGTCAACTTTATTGTCAGAACTGCAATATGTACAGGACATACACAGGATTGAAATTGCGTTTCTCTCAGTCCCTCGGTGCAACAGTAACCATTTAAACACTAAAACACTGAAACATTTAATAAACATAAGCATAAAATAGTAAAAATGTAACACTGTCCTGAGTTTTTGCATAGTAGTATAAAAGTATGAAATTTACACCAACACTAAAACTAAAACTAAAACACTAAACATTTAATGAACACAAGCATAAAATGAAATAATAAAAGTGTAACACTGTCCTGAGTCCTTGCACAGCAGTACAAAAAAAGTAAAAAAAGTATATCTACAAAACAAACTGAAGGTTCTAGCATTGACACCTGCAAAGAGTGGCAAAGCAGCACATGAAAAGCCTTGCTAAAAAATTAAAAGCCTTGCTTGCGCTCCTGTGGAAGAGACATTTGCAGCAGAGCTAAACACTGTTCACATTTTGACGTAGGTGCGGCCTATACTCAGGTGCGACCTATATATGAATTTGTCCAATTCTTTGGCAATAATTGGACACTGCGACCTATACTCCGAAAAATATGGTAATTCGGATTCGAATCCATTTATGGTCAGTTCATTCACAGCTGTTTCTGTCAAACCTGTATCTCATCGCCATCCAAGAAAGGAATGACTCCTTTATCAAGAAGAAACCTCCAGCAGAACCAGACTCAGGATGGATGACCATCTTCCTCGACCAGCTGGGGTTAGGAAGGACAGGAAAGAGAAACACACACAGAATGATTGGTTCAGGTGGAGTTTCTATGGCCAAAAAAAAAAAAAAACATAACAAAAATTGGTTAATGGCAGCAATAACTGCATATAAACATGACAAGTAGAGAGAAAAGAGCAGTCTGAGCCAATAGCAGCATAACTAAGAGGTAGCTCAGGAAACCCAAGTCACCTTAACTAGGACTGTCACGATAAACATTAAATCAATTAATCATGATATATGAAAATTATCGACTTTGTTTTGTTTTAAATTATTGACCTTATTTTCATTTATCTGCTTTATTTTTTTCTTTGTATCTCTCTCTTTCTACTGAAGACACGGCTCAACTACGGTGCTCTTCATTGACCCCCTCCCTTTCGCTTTTCTCTTTAAAATTGGTTTTAAATGTCCAAGATCTAATTTTTTTAATAGTTAAAGCAGCATAGCTGAGAAGCTAAGCTACAAGCTAAGCTAACAGGCCGACCTCGGAAAAAACCTCTGTCTTGTTGATGCTCCAAAATTCACGGTTGAAACCTGTGCCTTCGTCTAAAAAGTTGCTTTTCTCTGCAAAAAGAAGGTGAGAACTTGTTAACTGGTTTGTTATTAAAATGATCAAATATGAACGATTTAAGGTGGTCTTAAAAGCAGACAGTGTCCGCCTCACAGACAGAAACTGGAAGTTGGTCCCACAAGAGGAGCCTGAGAACTGAACTGAAAGATCTTCCTCCAGTGATAATCTTATTTACAAGGTGGTGCAGGTCTACATGGTTAAATAAAGGTCAAATAACTAAATAAATTCAACTTTTAGTAACTCTAGGAACCATGAGTAAACCTGCAGTCTGAGAGCAAAGTGCTCTGTTGGGAAAACATGGAACAATAAGATCATTGGGACCCGAAGGACGCGGGTTCGCGTCCCGGCCACTACACATCTTGGGGTGTCTATGAGTGCACACCTATTTCTCCAGCTCCCCGAGCGCCTTCTATGGCTGCTCACTGCACCGCCTGGTAGGTGGTTGGGTTAAATGCAGAGACGAATTTCGTCTGTGTATGGGAAACATACGCAGATGACAAGCTTAGACAATTATTATTATTATTATTATTATTTAAAAATTTGTTTCGCCGAAAGTGATAAAAAGCCATATATTGGTCACACCTGAGTATAGGCCGCAGGCCATGAAAAAATGATAAAAAGGTGCGACCTATACTCCGAAAAATACGGTATGTGTGTATTTTATCTCAGCCCTTATAACCTGAACCCCACACTCACTGCACTTTGAATTGAGAAAGCTCTTCGGATGAAGAGCGAAACGTCTTCTGTTACGGTACAAATGAAGTCCAGTTGCTTTTGTATTGAAAGTATTTTAAATTGATCATGTCCTAGATGACTGAGAATCTTCACCAGCACGTATATTCAGTAACAGCCATATGATATGCATAGCACTTTAACTTGTATTAAATGAAAAGAGTTAAATGTTATTTATTAGCATTAGTCACCTATGATGCTGTCTCACTTGTGGAAGCTTGTTCCTGGTTCCTAGCTGCAGTGCGGGATCCTCTGCACTCTTCAACGTTTTTGTCTATCCATTGTGCCATAAGACTAATCATGCTAACAGGGCTAACACGACATCCAAATGTCTGTGGTAAAACTCACCCAAGTACTATCGGCTATTAGCTTCTCAATGATGTCAGAGCTTTTAACATCGGGTAAGGCTACTTCGGATAAATATCTCCAAGGGACGATGTAACGAGACACATTGCAGTCCAAAAGTCTTCAGAATCCGATATTCTCAATGGAAAAAAACTTCCACATTGCCGACATTTTGACTTCTTCCTCTCCGCTGTGATCAGATCCAAGTAGCACGTGACGTCATCACGTTGTGCCTGGTGCTGCAGGCATCCTTGTCACTGGGTTGCTGTACAAAAACAGCACCTTTTATATCGGTGAATATTTTGATGGAATGGCTGGTGTCCGATATATAACTTTAACGCTAATATTGGCCGATACCAATATGCCGAAAATACTGTGTATCTCTAATGGTGACATTTTATACATCCATGCTTCTCTTAAATGTTTCTATTCACTGGATACTGTTTATCATGGAGTTTTCAGATTTATAACAGGTTTAAAAGGTTTTACACATCACTGCACATTATATAACCTGGTTGGATGGACGTCCTTGGCCACTTGTAGACTCCACCATTGGCATATTTTTATTTACAAGGCCACACTTGGACTTCTTCCTTCATATTTTTTGGCCTTTATAAAGAGAAAGTCCACAGGAGGATACTCTTTTCATTGCGAGAACTTGTTTTACTTTCGGTGCCTAAAGTCCAAACTGAACTTGGAAAGAAATCTTTTCATTTCTCTGCTCCATGTTCTTGGAACCAGTTGCAGAAATACATGAACCTAAAGGAGCTGTTGTCACTAAAAGTTTTGAAGTCTGTTCTTACTGATTTGGAAAAGGAATCATCTGTCTGTAAATGTTTTAACTGAGGAATCTTTTAATTAATTAATTTATGACAGTTAACTTTATCTGTTTTTGCTGTGAATGTTCTGTAACCTCTGTCTGCTGCTGCCAGTCTTGGCCAGGATTCTCTTGAAAAAGAGATTTTTAATCTCAATGGGATTTTCCTGGTGAAATAAAGGTAAGGAAAAAAAATATCTGGCATTCCTTAAAGAAAAAGGATAGACAGTTTGAGACTTTGTGGTTAAATCTGTGAAACGACAGCACATCATACAGAAACTTGTGCAGTCTTTTAGCCCTTAAAGTATGTGTTGTTACTTGTTCTCAGATTCTAACCCATTAAACTTTAGTTCAGTTTCTGTAAAGTGAATCGCAGCTGTTACCATCTCAGATTGTGTTGACTCCAAAAGTTGATCAGATAAAGATGAACATTATTACTTTTTGAAAGTTTTGTTCAAATCAGTCCAGTTGTGACGATTGCAGCTGTACCCAGATTTAGGGACCAATGAGAACAGAGACCAAGACTCAGAATTGCAGTGTTTATTTACAAGGTGACAAATCCATAAGCCAAGGGAGGAACTAACCCTGAGGAGTACATCGCTTTAGGCACGATAAAAAGCACAAGTCATTAATATTGAGCTTGGACCACAAATAGAAAGCTAGAACAGAACTACGGTGGGCAGGTAACGCTCCAGCGCTGGATGAGTGTCTTCTGAGGCGTCTTATACTCCTCATGCTCATCAAGTTGCAGGATCACAGGTGTGGCTTTGTAATTAGAGTCTGACTGGGAACAGGAGCTGGCAGAGCAGAAGTCCCACACCAGCAGTTCATGAGATATTATGCTAACAAACAGGCTTGACTCACAACGCTAACGATTTAAGCAAAGATTTCGTGCAACAACAGCTAAAGCATGCGTTGTAAATGACTCTCAGTTACAACCACATTAAGTTTTAGCTTAATATCTGTAAACATGATTGAAGTAAAGTAGTTGTTTTGTTTTCCAAAGTCAGCTGTGGCAGCCATTTTTAATTGGACTGGCTCTGAAAGTTATTTATTTGTAGTGGTACTTCTAATCACTACTTCCTGAGAATTTCATTAAAATTCATAAAGTGGTGAGATACTTTGCTAAAAGTCACAGAATCACGCAATGACATTTAGAAAACAACCACAACTTAATTGAAAATATATGAACAATTAGCATCTTACCTGTTGTAGATGGCCCTTTAAACAACTTGTTTGGTAAATTTTTTAAATATTTATTGTTATTATTATTTTTATTATTTGGCCTGTTTACCAAGAAGGGAGGACACAAATTGTCTTATAAAAGCTACACCCATATTGTGTCATACATAACACATCATTGTATTGTAGTTTGTGTCTTTCATTTTTAACTAACCAGACGGTAATTTACATTTTTCACTTTCTAAAGTCCATGAGCTGCTGGTTTTCTTGCTGAAGGATCAGGGTTTTGTTTAGACAAAACATTTTTTGTGATAAATTATTGTAAATAATTTTAAGTTTTAATGTACCGGTAATTAAAATAATAGTATTATTGTATTCAGATAGAGTTTACATTTGTTTGTGGCACTCTGTAGTTTGCTTGGAGTCCACCACACTCATACATATTCACCACAGGAAACCGGAACCATGGCCAAATATGGAAAACCACAGATTACGTTTGTCAGAGTCGAGCTAAAACAATATATGTACTGTGTACTCAAAGTGACTTTTTCAGCTAACTTTTGCCGTTGCCAAACTTGAAATCATTCTGAATCAAAAACAGGAAGTAGCTACAGCAGAAAAAATGTGACCTTAGATGTTTTCTTTGTTCCTGTCTTTTCTTTTTTCACCATCATCTTCCCTCCGGCTACCTCGTGGCTGTCCTCTGAGGCATCATGGTTAAATGTGCCTTTGCTGGGGAGGTTGTGGCTTGTTTGTATGTTTATTTTTTATTTTATGTTTTTCAAATGTATGTGTCTTCAGGCTAATTAGTATATGAGCAGTTGTGGTCCTATGGACCCCTAGCAGAGTTAAAACAGAGTGACGACAAAAAAAGGTAACTTACCAAACAGAAAATACCATCTATAAACATAATCACCTAATTATAAATTGAAGGAACAGAATCCTGACGCAACAAGTTGTAACTGCTATAAAAGCTAATGGTGTGATGCACAGGGTTGCTTCCTTGTCAATAAGAGTCGTCAAAATGCAGCACATGAGGGCAGACGGAGCAGAGAAGGTGTTTTTTTTACCTTCCCAGATTTGGTTTGGTATCAATCTAAGACCCAAACAAGGTTACCGTATTTTTCTGACTATAAGGTGCACCACATTATAAGGTGCATTAAGCAAAACAAAACAGTCAGATAAGTCAAACCTTATTCAACTCAATCACAATAACCACATAAAATCAGTTTGAGGTGAGTGAGCACAAACAGAATTAATACATAAGGCGCACCAGATTATAAGGTTCACTGTTGATTTTTGAAAAATTTAAAGGATTTTAAGTGCACCTTATATTCCTAACATTACGGTAGATAAAAATCACCAACGTGTTGTACTTGATCTCCATCAGCATTAAAAAGCAATACTGTGTCCACATCTGTATAATAGTTAACAAATAGAAGTTTGTTTTTTGTTCTTTAATGTTTTCTTTAAATTATACTCTCTCATGTTGAAGCTGTTCATGTTGGAAAGCAGCTCAAACAGATGTTTGCCACATGTGATGTCACAGTTAAAATAATACAAGTGTTTTGGGGTTCCACAGGGCTCTATTTTAGGTCCCCTGATTTTTTCCCTTTACCTTCTTTCATTGGGATCAATCCTTAGAAAGCATGGGATCTTTTTTCACTGTTACGCTGATGATAGTCAGATCTATATGCCACTAAAAAAGAAAGATGCCCCCTCAATCCGGCCACTTCTGTTGTGTCTTGAAGACATCAAAGCTTGGATGTCTTTAAACTTCTTAAATTTTAATGAAAAGAAAACAGAAGTGATGGTGTTTGGTCCTAGTGGCTCTTGTGAACCTTGCCCTGTTGATCTGGGCCCTCTGGCACCACATGTAAAGAAAACAGTTTCTAACTTGGGTTTTAAAATGGACAGTGATTTTAAATTAGATTCCCAGATTGGAGCGGTGGTCAAGACCAGTTTTTATCACCTCAGACAGCTGGCTAAGGTAAAGCCCATCCTCACAAAACAGCAGCTGGAAACAGTAATCCATGCCTTCATCACCTCTCGGCTGGATTACTGTAACGCTCTTTACCTTGGAGTCAGCCAGTCCTCCCTCAGACGTCTCCAGTTGGTCCAGAACGCTGCTGCTCGCCTTCTAACTGGAGTTCATAAGAGGGAGCACATCACCCCCACTCTGGCTTCACTCCACTGGCTGCCTGTTCATTTTAGAGTTCATTTTAAGATTCTTTTATTTGTTTTTAAAAGTTTAAATGGTCTTGCTCCATCCTACCTCTCTGAGCTGCTTCACCCATACTCTCCTGCTCGGTGCCTCAGATCAGCTGATCAGCTGCTTCTGGAGGTGCCGAGGTCCAAACGGAGGCTCAGAGGAGACAGAGCTTTTTCTGTTGCTGCTCCAAAACTGTGGAACGATCTCCCTCTTCTCATCAGACGAGCTCCTTCACTGTCCAGTTTTAAAACTCTTTAAAAAAAAACATTTTTACTCACTGGCTTTTAGCACAGACTGAATTTGTTCTGCACTGTTCTTATTGATCTTTGTTTTAACAACTGTTTTATTTTTTGCGTGTTTAAATGTTCTTGATTTTATGTGTACAGCACTTTGTTGCAGCTGTGGTTGTTTTAAAGGTCTTTATAAATAAAGTATTATTATTATTATTATTGTTGTTATTATGAATAACAGTTTTTTATGTAAAATGTTTGATTTAATAAATGATTACTTTAATAATAATAATCCATCCATCCATCCATTTTCTTCCGCTTATCCGGGGTCGGGTCGCGGGGGTAGCAGCCTAAGTAGGGAGGCCCAGACTTCCCTCTCCCCAGCCACTTGGAGCAGCTCCTCTGGGGGAATCCCAAGGCGTTCCCAGGCCAGCCGAGAAACATAGTCCCTCCAGCGTGTCCTGGGTCTTCCTCTGGGTCTCCTCCCGGTGGGACATGCCCGGAACACCTCACCAGGGAGGCGTCCAGGAGGCATCCTAACCAGATGCCCGAGCCACCTCAACTGGCTCCTCTCGATGTGGAGAAGCAGCGGCTCTACTCCGAGTCCCTCCCGGATGACTGAGCTTCTCACCCTATCTCTAAGGGAGAGTCCAGCCACCCTGCGGAGAAAACTCATTTCAGCCGCTTGTATCCGAGATCTTGTTCTTTCGGTCATAACCCAAAGCTCATGACCATAGATGAGGGTGGGAACGTAGATCGATCGGTAAATTGAGAGCTTTGCCTTTTGACTCAGCTCTCTCTTCACCACGACAGACCGGTACAGCGCCCGCTTCACTGCGGACGCTGCACCTATCCGCCTATCGATCTCACGCTCCAGTTTTCCCTCATTCGTGAACAAGATCCCGAGATACTTAAACTCCTCCACTTGGGTAAGGACCTCCTCCCCGACCCGGAGAGGGCACGCTACCCTTTTCCGGCTCAAGACCATGGCCTCGGATTTGGAGGAACTGATCCTCATCCCGGCCGCATCACATTCAGCTGCAAACCGCTCCAGCGAAAGCTGTAGATCACGAGCTGATGAAGCCAATAGGACCACATCATCTGCAAAAAACAGAGAAGCGATTCTAAGGCCACCAAAACGGATCCTCTCAACACCTTGGCTGCGCCTAGAAATTCTGTCCATAAAAGTTATAAACAGAATCGGTGACAAAGGGCAACCTTGGCGGAGTCCAACTCTCACCGGAAACGAGCCTGACTTACTGCCGGCAATGCGGACCAAGCTCTGACACCGGTCGTACAGGGACCTAACAGCCCATATCAATAATGAATTCAATTTATACCACACTTTTCATTAATAAAAATCTCAAAGTGCTAGTGCAAAGTGCAAACTTTTAATAAATCTTTATGTAAACCTAAATATTCTGACAAACCTGAGCAAAATGGTGCCTTTATCTTGTTGGACGACTTTAACATTTTTAATTTGTTTGTTTGTCTTTAGGCTCCTTCATTCTGCAGGGCAGTGAGCACACTCACACTAAATGTTTGGCCATTCTTTCTATGCTGTCATCCCTTCTTGACACAACCCGGACTTGAACCCACAGCCCCAGAATGGACCTCTGACCTACCACGGCCTGATAGTTGCTCCATTTGTGTGATTTAGTTTTTCAACTGGAAAAACACCAAAGTAAAATGAAGTTGCAGTTTAAGTTACAGCAACTTTGAGATGTTTTATTTCATTTTGTGGTCTCCCAGAGTTTTGATGATTGTTTTATTTTTTATGAACGTTTCTTAATTCTTGTACTGTAGTTTCACTTTATTGTTTCCAGCGTCTTGCTCTGCTCACAGGTCTGTTGCTTCCTGGTGTTTATTCCTGGAGCAAATGACAGAAACGAGTTCAGATGATGGAGGAATAGATTTTTTTTTTTTTTTTTTTTACTTCTAGGAAACATCAGCCTTGTTTCACCACAAATAGACTTGTTCAGCTGTGCGCTCTTCTCACTCACTAACACGTAAAGCACAAACATGCAAACGCTGGTCCTGGGTGGCCACAAATGAACGGCTGCAGCTGCCCCTCTAACTTGACCCAGGACTTGAACCTAAGTCCTAACCAGCCTTCAAGTTCAGTCTGTGACTCACCAAGTTTCTCCTGCAGGTCACAAGTCAGTGAAAATGAAACCATTAGACAAACCTGTGTCTGTTTCCACCTACTGCACTGATAGAAAAACAGACAAACTGCCACTCTTTATACTCTGTTGATTACACAAATGACTGAAGTGCACTAAAATAACCCCGGGGCAACAATACATTTATTTTAATTAATTTTGTTTATGAAGTTTTGGTTGGGTTACAAACTGCCACTCTTTATACTCTGTTGATTACACAAATGACTGAAGTGCACTAAAATAACCCCGGGGCAACAATACATTTATTTTAATTAATTTTGTTTATGAAGTTTTGGTTGGGTTACTATAAACTGCAAAACAGTAGTTAATTGCATTCATCATTTTGTTTAATTTGTTATATAGTAAAAACAAGACGTACTGTATAAAGCAATTGATTTGCAGCAAAGCTCTGTTCTGCAAGAGATCCAGTCAAAAATGTTGCTCTGGACAGTTTCACTGTGTCATGAATGGACAAATCTAAAGAAACTTGAAGTTTTAATTGACGTATTTTCAGCAAATTTCATGAAAGTTCAAAAGGTCAAATGTTATTCTTCAAAAAATTTATGAACAGTATTTTACTTTTTTGTCAATAATATTTTAAGGTTTATCAGTAAACCAAACTTTTAGTCATTCTTTATCCATCCATCCATCAATCCATCCATCCATCCATCCATCCATCCATCCATCCATCCATCCATCCATCCATCCATCCATCCATCCATCTATCCATCCATCCATCCATCCATTTTTGTAATCTACTTTTAAATCAAAGTTTTCTAACAAGTGTCTTCAGAAATCATCCTCTGTCTTATAACCCTCATTATTTCCTTTCAAATGATTTTTTCCCCTTTTGTCAGCTGGCGTAGCTCCAGGAAATCCCTTCTTATAATGCTTTGCATCATTGTGAGGCTTAGGCCCTTTTTAAACATTTGACTGGAATACCAGATAACCTCCTTCTAGACCGGGGGTCTGCAACCTTTACAATCACAAGAGCCATTTTATGCCTTCGTTAATTAAATGAAAAGTGTTCAGAGCCGCAACAACCTGTTATAACTGTGATTATCAACTGGTGGCCCGCGGGCCACGTTAGGTTTGTTGAAGGAGACTTTTGTGGCCAGTAGGGGTGACATTATAAAGCTAAAAATATATTTTTTTACATTTTTTTTACATTTATTGATATTTTTACAATTTAAAACAAATGAAAAGACCAGATTCTTGTAAAAAAGAGGGGGGGGGGGATAGTGTTTTAAAATAAATAAATAAAAACAACAATTATGAACGTTGCAGACCTACGGTATGTTAATTTTTAATTGTGGAAAAATATTTAAGTATAGAAATAAAGCAACAAGTTAATTTGCAAAGAAATGACATGGTAACAGCTAAAACTACATCGCACTTTTTTGTTGTTTTTATGTCATCCAATAAAATTTAGTTTAATGTTAGTTTTGGTGAAAACTTTGAGCCGCTGCAGAGGGACCAAAGAGCCACATGTGGCTCCAGAGCCGCAGGTTGCAGACCCCTGTTCTAGACCAATAAAAAGTTTTCAGACCAACACACTTGCAAACCAAAAAAAGAAAAAAAGCTTTTTGCCAGAATAAGTAACCAATCACCAATTTTTAACAAACTGTACATAATTTTAAAGCTTTTGAAATGGATAATTTGAAACTAATAATAACTCAATATTGAAAAATTCTTCATTTTGACTTGTTTTGCCACCACAACTCACGTTTGATCTTTTTCTCCATATAATACTCCGGTCACGTTGAGCAGACACAACCACTCTGAGCATGTGTTGATCTGTACAGTTCTTGACCACACAATTATATTTTAAAGTAGAAACATATTTTGGTCCACTCTTAATGATTAATTTTAGGAAAGTATGGAAGTTAGGTTTAAAATACACAGCTTCATTACAATCAACTGAACGGTGAAGCAAAGTGACCATTTCACATTTCTGATGATAAACTTAGCATTATACAGTACTCTACTGTATTTGTTCTGCAGGTACCATATTTATTTCAATGCATGTGCACAGTGTTTACGGTACAGTATATACGTCTTCTTTTTAGGTTAGTAATCTGGTATTTAATGATAAACAACCATTTTCTCTGCTCAAAGACCCAGGCATATCTCTCTAGCCCCCATATGTCATAACTGCCAAACTGCATGTGTGCCTCTCAAGTAAGAAAAAAGTCAAGTGAAACAAAGAACATTTACACAATGTACACAGACACTGTGTACCTGTGGGAATGAAGACAATGCACATATTTTTAGTTTTCAGAACCGTATCATAGCACGTTGTTTTCCTGGTGACTCCAGTGAGTCAATAATGTAGAAATACACCTTCTCCAGTGTTGACAAGTGGCACTAAAGGTCTTCCTGACAAGACAGCAGAATGTGACACTGACATAGTGAGAATGGGCTGGATGTCTCATTAGGATGTTCTCAGTGAACTTTAAAACATAAATAAAATGTTACCATGTTGCAAAGGAATTGTGGGTTAGTTAGAATAAGTGGTACGCCGATGTCACCCGTCACTGAGGGATTTACAAAGTGAATAGTGAATGTTAGTAGTTCTCTGTGTTTTTCTGGAATGGACTTAAAAAATAAATGCAAGTAAACCTGGATGTTTTTGGTGCAAGATATTCAGATTAACATTGTGTGGAAGAATATAAGTTTTTTTAATTGTGTACGGGGCAATGATTCTGCAAACGGAGGGAAGACCTTTATCTAGGACCAGGTGCTATGGCAGAGCAACATATTCCTCAAATGATAGAGGTGGCCGGTATATAGGTCGCACCTGTGTATAGGTCGCATTGTCCAATTATCACCAATAGATTGGAAAAATCCCTAGATAGGTCGCACCTACGTTTAGCTCTGCTGCAAATGTCTGCCACAGGAGCGCACAGCAAGGCTTTTAAGAAGATTAACACTTAAAAACAATTATTTGTTTGATAAAAATTATAGCAAATATATGTCTGAGCTGAACTTTTCCTTAATAAATGAACGTAATTGTGAAATGAGCTGGATTTAAAAATTTGTTTCACCGAAAGTGATAACAAGCCATATATAGGTCGCACCTGAGTATAGGTCGCAGGCCTTGAAAAAACCATAAAAAGGTGCGACCTATACACCGGAAAATACGGTATATATATATATATATATATATATAT
>JBBPBX010014693.1:0-12663 GCA_038048925.1 Garcialebias charrua | reverse complement strand
AACTGGATCCAAACTTGAAGTTTTCAGGGCTTCCTGTTGTGACAGTCTTCACAAAAACAAAACAAAAAAAAACCCATCAGTTTGTGCTGCAGCGACACATTAAATCAGTGAAACATCTGGACAGCTTTGCAATCTCCTTCTGAAAAAACATAATTCATTATTCAAGTATTCACTCAACAACTAAACTTTTGTCCAAATTCTTAATCTTTGTTTTTGATAGTTTTTAACATTTATCATATAAAACTTGTTTTATCAATGTACTCTAACAAAATCATTACTCAACTCTCTTTCTAGTTCATGTGCTATCTGAATCTCGCCTTGTCCTACTTTTGAGAGAATAAAAACCCAGCACGCGCTGACCAATTCGGACTTGCTTCAGACACGGTTGAGCCTGGCTCCAAGCGAGTTTGATGTGATATCCCCTTTGCAAAGTGTAACTATTTTATAATCATTTCTTGTTTCTTTGTGTGGTTCTTGTTCTAGGTGAAGGTGTTTAAATGAAGGTGTTTACATATCCCTATCAGTTTTATTGTGTTTTCTGTTTCAGATTTAGTCATTTTTAAATAAAACTTCAAAGACAAAATTTGGTCTCCTCAGCTGGGTGAATATTCATTTATTATCGTTAAGAGTTCCTTTTATGGAATCTGCTACCAAGTAGGTAAACAGATTAATGAGGGCTGAAAATTTTACAAAAAAAATCTTGTAATTGCTTTGACTGATAAGGTATTTAGCACCAGCAGCAGCCAGAACCAGGCCAGCCTGTGCTGATGTGTTGGGGCGCAGACGACGCTGAAGAAGGGCTGCTTGTTGAGATGGAGGACTGGGCTGACGTGCCAGATGCAAGGAGGGGCCGGAGTGTCTCTGAACCAGCTGGCTCAGCACAAGGCTCTGGCTGCAGGCCAACGTCACCTGCAAACACACACACAATAATTAAATCTATATCACGCACATACATTCAAACAAGACTGCACAGATACTGATGAACTTACGGCTGAACTGTGACGACAGAGAGGTGGTGTTAAATTCAGAAACCTTCATGTCCCCGCTGGAGGAGGATGGTGGAGGTACAGGTGCTCCCAAACCTGGCAGTCGACCAATGGAGGTGTTGCTTCCTTGGGTGCCAACAGGAGGAGCAGTCTGGGAGTGAAGACTTTAGTTTCTGAGAGCTGCATAAAAACACACGAGGTCAAAATAATTAGACCAAGAATGTAAACATGTAGCTGAATGTACTAGATTGACTCACACTGACATCCTCGCTCCACTCATATATTTTCATATATTTGATAATATGGGATGGTTTTACTTTAATAAAATGTTTTTTTTTAACATTCACCAATTTTGTTTTTACTAAAGTACGAGCTGTGAGTTGTAGATGAACCAATGAAATTAAAACAGATACACAAATATTCTCACAAAGAATAACTCAACACTAACAGATAATATAGTGTACTACTGTAACTTTATTTACACATAACTACAGAAACACTTGGTTCATTGTTATCCTTTTTTTTCCAACAATATGTTCATGAGAACTGTCAGAAAAAATATTAAATTCATATTTTCATTGATTCATTTTCATCTCAATGCTCTGGCCAGTTGTGGTATTTCTGCATATTTTGATGTCTTGATGCACAAACGTACCAGTCCTGATGTTCTAAAGGATTCTGTAGCATCAGTCCTGATGTTCTACAGGATTATGCAGCATCTGTCCTGGTGTTCTACAGATCATGAAGACGTCTCCATCTGTTTTGTTCTCCTCCACCTGGGTCCACTCTTCAGGTGAAGATATTTCTGTGAATTGATGATAAAACACACAGACACACACAGTATATATTATATGCAGTATACTACAGTATTAAGACAATGGGTCAAACTACTGTAATGTCATGTATTTCCATCATTTTAATGATACACCACTATAACACCAAGTGATGTCCAAATTAAATAGAAAAATCAATGAAATATTTTCAACATGTTGACTGGATTACATAACAAAGCTGACAAACTGAAGCAACATGATCAACAGCTGCAGGAGCCTGTGCAAATTGTTTTGTACACTAACCAAGTTAAGCATAATTTTAGAAGTTTAGCCTATTTGTTGTTGTGGCAATAAGCATTTTAATGTGTCACCTTACAAACTTTTAAAAGTAGCCTACCACATGTATGACTGACTAAATATGAAACAAACAAACAGAATGCTGCTGAATGTAAAGTTTTCACTCACTGTTGTTGTGAATAGCTGCCATGATGATGATGCGGAGGTGAAAAGTTGCTCAGTTGAATCCAAGTCAGAATTTCATCCAAATTCTGAGTTCTGACTGTAATACTTCACGTTATACAACAAAACTTGACAGGACAACAACGTTTCTGTGTAGCAAACGCGTCGCTCGCGAATCACTACTGATCACTGCCGCCCCCCCTCCTCCCTCCCTCCCGGGGCAGAGAGAACTTCCGGGTCATATCCGCTGTCAACAAAAGAAATTACAAAATCGAAACTGACCCGTCGTTATCCGTTTTTTCCATTTTCGTTTTGTGCACAAAATCGGAAATCGGATAACGGTTTGTAATCCGTTTTTTTACAGACATGGCAAATAGTTGAAATAATTTTAGCTGCACTTGAATTCATTTATAACTAAACATTGAAAATACATAACCAATATTTATACACAAAATGTTTACGCTAAATAATGAAGTACATTCTCAGCTGGACATCATAGATACAGTTATCTTCTTTATGGGGATGTAGCTCAGTGGTAGAGCGTGTGCTTTGCATGTACAAGGTCCTGGGTTCAATCCCCAGCATCTCCATCATCCTTACATGTTATCATGCAAGTCTTTATAGGGCTGTACAAAAGCTACTATGTGGAGAATATCTCTGCAGCCAACCATTGCGTTCATGAAAGTTATTTTTTAGGGGGTGGTCTGCATTTATTCAGTGTATTAAATCAAACAAATTTAAAAGGTAACAGAGCATTGTAATACTTGAATTATTTACATAAATTCAATTAAATTCAGTTTATTTATATAATGCCAAGTCACAACAGAAGTCATCTCAGGGCACAGAACAGAAACATTCATATATATAAAAAGTAAGTACCGGTAATGACTATTATACATTGACTATATACCGGGTAGTCATCATACATATATATGACTTTAATTTCTGGATGCCCGGCCCCTGAGCTGCTGGCTTTCAGAGACTGTGGCCCCCTGAGCAGTTTTGTTGAATAGCCCTACTCTAGATTCATTCAAGCTTTATTTAGGCAGGTTAATCCCACTGAACCTCGAGGACTCATGTACAAGACCTGCTTTCAACAAAGAATGATGACAACAGTGGACAATAGTATCTCTTCAAGGGGATGTAGCTCAGTGGTAGAGCGTGTGCTTTGCATGTATGAGGTCCTGGGTTCAATCCCCAGCATCTCCATCACCTTTAAATGTAAGTCTTTATAGGGCTGTATAAAATCTACTGCAGTAGAAAGTCTTATGTACAGTCCTACCAATGATTTCTATAAAATTATTATTTTTGTTTTTGTTGGAGGGGACGTCTGCGTTTGACTTTTGGGTTCTGTTTATTGCATTTATGATTCTATGCAGTAAAACAAACACATTTAAAAGGGAACAGAGCATTGTAATACTTGGTTCATTTACATAAATTCAATAGGCTATATGCCACGGGTAGGTGTGACGTACCTCCGTTAAAATATAGGACACATCCCGCACTTCCGGTTCCGATCCACTGCCGTTGTTGTTAGCGTTAGCTCCTAGTAGCAGACCATGACAACGACCCGAAACGGGAAGCGGCTGCGCGCCACTGGCACTACAAGTGAGTTCCGTTGTGTCCGCCAACCGGTGGGTACAGCTGTTCCGAGGGGGGGTTAGGGCGAAAATTTATTGCGGCTATCCATAGGGGGAACGTCGCCATGATTTTATATGGATTTACATGTGTATAGAGTTATTATTGGTGTGTATGCAGATGTTTTATTAATTGTATTTAGACATTTATGTTCGTGTCTTTCCCGCTAACCGGAAGTGCGCGGTCCGGCTCATGAATGCGGAAGTGCCAGAACGGATGTCCGTGGCATATAGTCTATTCAGCTGGTTTTGTCTGGCGGCAGCAAACTGGTTGATCCACTATGAGAAGGAGCTATTTATAAGACTGAGCTGAATACAACACTTCAGACAGGAGTCTTTCGGACCAAAGACGAAACGTTTCTACAAACTTTTTTTTTTGAATGTCCAGAGGACCAGACTTAACTTTTTTAGATCAATTCAATTCAGTTTATTTATATAACGCCAAGTCACAGAATCCATCTCAGGGCACTGAACAGAAACATATATAAAAAGTAAGTCATGACTATTGTATAATATAATGACTATATACGTGCACCCCCACCCGGTACAGATATAGCATTAAGCTAGCGGCGCAAAATACAGGGGCTCTAGCTAAAAAGCTAAAGGCAGCGCTCACGTTGCCTCTTCTCTCAAGCTGAACCCACCCCACACACACATACACACACTCAAAAACTGTCTGTATGAACAGCACATAACACAAACGTGTCGCGCTAAGCTATCAGTGTGCAAGCCAGGCGCTCTAGCTAAAAAGCTAAAGGCGCCTCTTCCCTCATGCTGAACTCCCCCCACTCAAAAACTGTTGGTACAAGCTGCGCTCAGACACAGTCAATAAAAATTATGGAGATGAGCACCCCACCATGGCAAGTTAACTAGGGGAACACTGAAATGCTTCTCGACTATACATGCACAAAATGTTTACATTAAATAATAAATTACAGTCTCAGTTGTGCAATATACCTTTCATGGGGATGTAGCTCAGTGGTAGAGCGTGTGCTTCGCATGTATGAGGTCCTGGGTTCAATCCCCAGCATCTCCAGCTTCTTATTGACATTAATGTTTCTAACTTCCACAGCCTTTGCTGACCTGAACTTCTGTTTACAGAAATGCAGCTTTCTAGCACAAATCCTGACAAGCCAAAGTGAACAGACATGGCAAATAGTTGAAATAATTTTAGCTGCACTTGAATTCATTTATAACTAAACATTGAAAATACATAACCAATATTTATACACAAAATGTTTACGCTAAATAATGAAGTACATTCTCAGCTGGACAACATAGATACAGTATATCTTCTTTATGGGGATGTAGCTCAGTGGTAGAGCGTGTGCTTTGCATGTACAAGGTCCTGGGTTCAATCCCCAGCATCTCCATCATCCTTACATGTTATCATGCAAGTCTTTATAGGGCTGTACAAAAGCTACTATGTGGAGAATATCTCTGCAGCCAACCATTGCGTTCATGAAAGTTATTTTTTAGGGGGTGGTCTGCATTTATTCAGTGTATTAAATCAAACAAATTTAAAAGGTAACAGAGCATTGTAATACTTGAATTATTTACATAAATTCAATTAAATTCAGTTTATTTATATAATGCCAAGTCACAACAGAAGTCATCTCAGGGCACAGAACAGAAACATTCATATATATAAAAAGTAAGTACCGGTAATGACTATTATACATTGACTATATACCGGGTAGTCATCATACATATATATGACTTTAATTTCTGGATGCCCGGCCCCTGAGCTGCTGGCTTTCAGAGACTGTGGCCCCCTGAGCAGTTTTGTTGAATAGCCCTACTCTAGATTCATTCAAGCTTTATTTAGGCAGGTTAATCCCACTGAACCTCGAGGACTCATGTACAAGACCTGCTTTCAACAAAGAATGATGACAACAGTGGACAATAGTATCTCTTCAAGGGGATGTAGCTCGTGTGCTTTGCATGTATGAGGTCCTGGGTTCAATCCCCAGCATCTCCATCACCTTTAAATGTAAGTCTTTATAGGGCTGTATAAAATCTACTGCAGTAGAAAGTCTTATGTACAGTCCTACCAATGATTTCTATAAAATTATTATTTTTGTTTTTGTTGGAGGGGACGTCTGCGTTTGACTTTTGGGTTCTGTTTATTGCATTTATGATTCTATGCAGTAAAACAAACACATTTAAAAGGGAACAGAGCATTGTAATACTTGGTTCATTTACATAAATTCAATAGGCTATATGCCACGGGTAGGTGTGACGTACCTCCGTTAAAATATAGGACACATCCCGCACTTCCGGTTCCGATCCACTGCCGTTGTTGTTAGCGTTAGCTCCTAGTAGCAGACCATGACAACGACCCGAAACGAGAAGCGGCTGCGCGCCACTGGCACTACAAGTGAGTTCCGTTGTGTCCGCCAACCGATGGGTACAGCTGTTCCGAGGGGGGGTTAGGGCGAAAATTTATTGCGGCTATCCATAGGAGGAACGTCGCCATGATTTTATATGGATTTACATGTGTATAGAGTTATTATTGGTGTGTATGCAGATGTTTTATTAACTGTATTTAGACATTTATGTTCGTGTCTTTCCCGCTAACCGGAAGTGCGCGGTCCGGCTCATGAATGCGGAAGTGCCAGAACGGATGTCCGTGGCATATAGTCTATTCAGCTGGTTTTGTCTGGCGGCAGCAAACTGGTTGATCCACTATGAGAAGGAGCTATTTATAAGACTGAGCTGAATACAACACTTCAGACAGGAGTCTTTCGGACCAAAGACGAAACGTTTCTACAAACTTTTTTTTTTGAATGTCCAGAGGACCAGACTTAACTTTTTTAGATCAATTCAATTCAGTTTATTTATATAACGCCAAGTCACAGAATCCATCTCAGGGCACTGAACAGAAACATATATAAAAAGTAAGTCATGACTATTGTATAATATAATGACTATATACGTGCACCCCCACCCGGTACAGATATAGCATTAAGCTAAAAAGCTAAAGGCGCCTCTTCCCTCATGCTGAACTCCCCCCACTCAAAAACTGTTGGTACAAGCTGCGCTCAGACACAGTCAATAAAAATTATGGAGATGAGCACCCCACCATGGCAAGTTAACTAGGGGAACACTGAAATGCTTCTCGACTATACATGCACAAAATGTTTACATTAAATAATAAATTACAGTCTCATTTGTGCAATATACCTTTCATGGGGATGTAGCTCAGTGGTAGAGCGTGTGCTTCGCATGTATGAGGTCCTGGGTTCAATCCCCAGCATCTCCAGCTTCTTATTGACATTAATGTTTCTAACTTCCACAGCCTTTGCTGACCTGAACTTCTGTTTACAGAAATGCAGCTTTCTAGCACAAATCCTGACAAGCCAAAGTGAACAGACATGGCAAATAGTTGAAATAATTTTAGCTGCACTTGAATTCATTTATAACTAAACATTGAAAATACATAACCAATATTTATACACAAAATGTTTACGCTAAATAATGAAGTACATTCTCAGCTGGACAACATAGATACAGTATATCTTCTTTATGGGGATGTAGCTCAGTGGTAGAGCGTGTGCTTTGCATGTACAAGGTCCTGGGTTCAATCCCCAGCATCTCCATCATCCTTACATGTTATCATGCAAGTCTTTATAGGGCTGTACAAAAGCTACTATGTGGAGAATATCTCTGCAGCCAACCATTGCGTTCATGAAAGTTATTTTTTTTTTAGGGGGTGGTCTGCATTTATTCAGTGTATTAAATCAAACAAATTTAAAAGGTAACAGAGCATTGTAATACTTGAATTATTTACATAAATTCAATTAAATTCAGTTTATTTATATAATGCCAAGTCACAACAGAAGTCATCTCAGGGCACAGAACAGAAACATTCATATATATAAAAAGTAAGTACCGGTAATGACTATTATACATTGACTATATACCGGGTAGTCATCATACATATATATGACTTTAATTTCTGGATGCCCGGCCCCTGAGCTGCTGGCTTTCAGAGACTGTGGCCCCCTGAGCAGTTTTGTTGAATAGCCCTACTCTAGATTCATTCAAGCTTTATTTAGGCAGGTTAATCCCACTGAACCTCGAGGACTCATGTACAAGACCTGCTTTCAACAAAGAATGATGACAACAGTGGACAATAGTATCTCTTCAAGGGGATGTAGCTCAGTGGTAGAGCGTGTGCTTTGCATGTATGAGGTCCTGGGTTCAATCCCCAGCATCTCCATCACCTTTAAATGTAAGTCTTTATAGGGCTGTATAAAATCTACTGCAGTAGAAAGTCTTATGTACAGTCCTACCAATGATTTCTATAAAATTATTATTTTTGTTTTTGTTGGAGGGGACGTCTGCGTTTGACTTTTGGGTTCTGTTTATTGCATTTATGATTCTATGCAGTAAAACAAACACATTTAAAAGGGAACAGAGCATTGTAATACTTGGTTCATTTACATAAATTCAATAGGCTATATGCCACGGGTAGGTGTGACGTACCTCCGTTAAAATATAGGACACATCCCGCACTTCCGGTTCCGATCCACTGCCGTTGTTGTTAGCGTTAGCTCCTAGTAGCAGACCATGACAACGACCCGAAACGGGAAGCGGCTGCGCGCCACTGGCACTACAAGTGAGTTCCGTTGTGTCCGCCAACCGGTGGGTACAGCTGTTCCGAGGGGGGGTTAGGGCGAAAATTTATTGCGGCTATCCATAGGGGGAACGTCGCCATGATTTTATATGGATTTACATGTGTATAGAGTTATTATTGGTGTGTATGCAGATGTTTTATTAATTGTATTTAGACATTTATGTTCGTGTCTTTCCCGCTAACCGGAAGTGCGCGGTCCGGCTCATGAATGCGGAAGTGCCAGAACGGATGTCCGTGGCATATAGTCTATTCAGCTGGTTTTGTCTGGCGGCAGCAAACTGGTTGATCCACTATGAGAAGGAGCTATTTATAAGACTGAGCTGAATACAACACTTCAGACAGGAGTCTTTCGGACCAAAGACGAAACGTTTCTACAAACTTTTTTTTTTGAATGTCCAGAGGACCAGACTTAACTTTTTTAGATCAATTCAATTCAGTTTATTTATATAACGCCAAGTCACAGAATCCATCTCAGGGCACTGAACAGAAACATATATAAAAAGTAAGTCATGACTATTGTATAATATAATGACTATATACGTGCACCCCCACCCGGTACAGATAATAATAATAATAATAATAATAATGAATTCAATTTATAACGCACTTTTCATTAATGAAAATCTCAAAGTGCTACAAGGAGCAACAGAATTAAATGACAATAAAACAGACAATAAAACAAATAATAAAACATTTAAAATCAATAACAATATCAGCTAAGATCAAAAGTAGAATCATGAGGAGGTAGAGTATGCTCGGTCGAAAAGAAAGGTCTTCAAGTCGCTCTTAAAGTCAACCACAGACTGTGGGGCTCTTAGACAGTCAGGAAGAGAGTTCCACAGGCGGGGGGCAGCCACACTGAAAGCCCGGTCTCCCATGGTCCTTAATTTGGTTCTCGGAATGTGAAGGAGAGATATAGCATTAAGCTAGCGGCGCAAAATACAGGGGCTCTAGCTAAAAAGCTAAAGGCAGCGCTCACGTTGCCTCTTCTCTCAAGCTGAACCCACCCCACACACACATACACACACTCAAAAACTGTCTGTATGAACAGCACATAACACAAACGTGTCGCGCTAAGCTATCAGTGTGCAAGCCAGGCGCTCTAGCTAAAAAGCTAAAGGCGCCTCTTCCCTCATGCTGAACTCCCCCCACTCAAAAACTGTTGGTACAAGCTGCGCTCAGACACAGTCAATAAAAATTATGGAGATGAGCACCCCACCATGGCAAGTTAACTAGGGGAACACTGAAATGCTTCTCGACTATACATGCACAAAATGTTTACATTAAATAATAAATTACAGTCTCAGTTGTGCAATATACCTTTCATGGGGATGTAGCTCAGTGGTAGAGCGTGTGCTTCGCATGTATGAGGTCCTGGGTTCAATCCCCAGCATCTCCAGCTTCTTATTGACATTAATGTTTCTAACTTCCACAGCCTTTGCTGACCTGAACTTCTGTTTACAGAAATGCAGCTTTCTAGCACAAATCCTGACAAGCCAAAGTGAACAGACATGGCAAATAGTTGAAATAATTTTAGCTGCACTTGAATTCATTTATAACTAAACATTGAAAATACATAACCAATATTTATACACAAAATGTTTACGCTAAATAATGAAGTACATTCTCAGCTGGACAACATAGATACAGCATATCTTCTTTATGGGGATGTAGCTCAGTGGTAGAGCGTGTGCTTTGCATGTACAAGGTCCTGGGTTCAATCCCCAGCATCTCCATCATCCTTACATGTTATCATGCAAGTCTTTATAGGGCTGTACAAAAGCTACTATGTGGAGAATATCTCTGCAGCCAACCATTGCGTTCATGAAAGTTATTTTTTTTAGGGGGTGGTCTGCATTTATTCAGTGTATTAAATCAAACAAATTTAAAAGGTAACAGAGCATTGTAATACTTGAATTATTTACATAAATTCAATTAAATTCAGTTTATTTATATAATGCCAAGTCACAACAGAAGTCATCTCAGGGCACAGAACAGAAACATTCATATATATAAAAAGTAAGTACCGGTAATGACTATTATACATTGACTATATACCGGGTAGTCATCATACATATATATGACTTTAATTTCTGGATGCCCGGCCCCTGAGCTGCTGGCTTTCAGAGACTGTGGCCCCCTGAGCAGTTTTGTTGAATAGCCCTACTCTAGATTCATTCAAGCTTTATTTAGGCAGGTTAATCCCACTGAACCTCGAGGACTCATGTACAAGACCTGCTTTCAACAAAGAATGATGACAACAGTGGACAATAGTATCTCTTCAAGGGGATGTAGCTCAGTGGTAGAGCGTGTGCTTTGCATGTATGAGGTCCTGGGTTCAATCCCCAGCATCTCCATCACCTTTAAATGTAAGTCTTTATAGGGCTGTATAAAATCTACTGCAGTAGAAAGTCTTATGTACAGTCCTACCAATGATTTCTATAAAATTATTATTTTTATTTTTGTTGGAGGGGACGTCTGCGTTTGACTTTTGGGTTCTGTTTATTGCATTTATGATTCTATGCAGTAAAACAAACACATTTAAAAGGGAACAGAGCATTGTAATACTTGGTTCATTTACATAAATTCAATAGGCTATATGCCACGGGTAGGTGTGACGTACCTCCGTTAAAATATAGGACACATCCCGCACTTCCGGTTCCGATCCACTGCCGTTGTTGTTAGCGTTAGCTCCTAGTAGCAGACCATGACAACGACCCGAAACGGGAAGCGGCTGCGCGCCACTGGCACTACAAGTGAGTTCCGTTGTGTCCGCCAACCGGTGGGTACAGCTGTTCCGAGGGGGGGTTAGGGCGAAAATTTATTGCGGCTATCCATAGGGGGAACGTCGCCATGATTTTATATGGATTTACATGTGTATAGAGTTATTATTGGTGTGTATGCAGATGTTTTATTAATTGTATTTAGACATTTATGTTCGTGTCTTTCCCGCTAACCGGAAGTGCGCGGTCCGGCTCATGAATGCGGAAGTGCCAGAACGGATGTCCGTGGCATATAGTCTATTCAGCTGGTTTTGTCTGGCGGCAGCAAACTGGTTGATCCACTATGAGAAGGAGCTATTTATAAGACTGAGCTGAATACAACACTTCAGACAGGAGTCTTTCGGACCAAAGACGAAACGTTTCTACAAACTTTTTTTTTGAATGTCCAGAGGACCAGACTTAACTTTTTTAGATCAATTCAATTCAGTTTATTTATATAACGCCAAGTCACAGAATCCATCTCAGGGCACTGAACAGAAACATATATAAAAAGTAAGTCATGACTATTGTATAATATAATGACTATATACGTGCACCCCCACCCGGTACAGATATAGCATTAAGCTAGCGGCGCAAAATACAGGGGCTCTAGCTAAAAAGCTAAAGGCAGCGCTCACGTTGCCTCTTCTCTCAAGCTGAACCCACCCCACACACACATACACACACTCAAAAACTGTCTGTATGAACAGCACATAACACAAACATGTCGCGCTAAGCTATCAGTGTGCAAGCCAGGCGCTCTAGCTAACAAGCTAAAGGCGCCTCTTCCCTCATGCTGAACTCCCCCCACTCAAAAACTGTTGGTACAAGCTGCGCTCAGACACAGTCAATAAAAATTATGGAGATGAGCACCCCACCATGGCAAGTTAACTAGGGGAACACTGAAATGCTTCTCGACTATACATGCACAAAATGTTTACATTAAATAATAAATTACAGTCTCAGTTGTGCAATATACCTTTCATGGGGATGTAGCTCAGTGGTAGAGCGTGTGCTTCGCATGTATGAGGTCCTGGGTTCAATCCCCAGCATCTCCAGCTTCTTATTGACATTAATGTTTCTAACTTCCACAGCCTTTGCTGACCTGAACTTCTGTTTACAGAAATGCAGCTTTCTAGCACAAATCCTGACAAGCCAAAGTGAACAGACATGGCAAATAGTTGAAATAATTTTAGCTGCACTTGAATTCATTTATAACTAAACATTGAAAATACATAACCAATATTTATACACAAAATGTTTACGCTAAATAATGAAGTACATTCTCAGCTGGACAACATAGATACAGCATATCTTCTTTATGGGGATGTAGCTCAGTGGTAGAGCGTGTGCTTTGCATGTACAAGGTCCTGGGTTCAATCCCCAGCATCTCCATCATCCTTA
>JBBPBX010014692.1:26979-50525 GCA_038048925.1 Garcialebias charrua | reverse complement strand
ATACATATATATATATATATATACATATATATACATATATATATACATATATATATATATACATACATATATATATATATATACATATACATATATATATACATATATATATACATATATATATTAGGGATGTGCCGATCGATCGGAAACCGATCAATCGTCACCGATAATCATTAAAGCGGATGTGATCGGCTTTTGCCTTCAATTACCGATCACAGAGCCTGTGATGCGAAGTTTGCTAACTGCAAAACGTGCGACGAAAAAGTACCTCGTGGAGGAATTTCAACGAAGTCCTTCAACACAACAAACCTAATTCGTCATTAAAATGTTTTAATACGTTTTAATAACTTACCAAAAGCCGTCTGCCAGCGCCGCCATAAGCAACACCTGTTAGCATGTAGCCCCACCGAGTAGCCCACCGAGTCCGCTCCGCTGCGCAGTTACGGGCAGTCCAGTTTAGCTGCGGCTTCAAAAAGGCTGTCGGCTTTGTTATTCCAAGTTAGCTGGGTGTCCCCCGATATCTTCTGCTTCCAGTCCGACATCGAGGCGAGCTCCAGGAACCTCTGATCGCACAAAGCCGGCTGTCTGCTGCAGGTCCGGTTTAGCATGTTAGCCTTAGCTCATACCATGAGCTGCTGGTCTCGCGCGGCGCTGTAGGAGCGCTCGGCGGAGATCGCGGCTGCTGCTCCAGTCCTGAGACATTCACAGAGTTCAGAGGAGTGTTTCCAGTTAATTTATCCGTATGAGGCATCCTGTTATGGGAGAAACAGTCCTCCAAAAGCCGACTGCCGAGTGTGGAGGCGTATTTCCTGGTTCTTCTTCTTCTTCTATAGAGTTTAATGGCGGTTGGCGAACTCATATTAAGCGCATTACCGCCACCTGGTTCCCGCAGGAAGTTGTTCAAAAAAGCACGAAATTATTTAAAAAATAATAATAATGATACTTTACGTATTTATAAAGCCATTTGTAAAAACAGCCAACAGTGCAGCTTTAAGTAGCAAATGGGGTATTTTAGTTTTTTATATGAAGTAATAGATGTGTTTTTTTTTTTAAACAATAAAAAACCTTTTTTTTTATTGAAAGTTAGTAAGGTAAACATTTTTCTTTGATAATGCAGTTGATAATTACTTTTATTTACTTTGTTCTCTGAAATAAATTAGTAAAAATATGTTTTTGTCTGAATTATGGTGATTTTATGGTTCTGAAAATAACATGAGTGCTGCTTCTGGCTACAAGATCTGAAAAGTTTTCAGATCTTGTAGCCAGAAGCAGCACTCATAAATTACAGGTAAGCCATTTGATCGGTGATCGGTGATCGGTTTGTGTGATCGGCTCACATATAGGCAATCGGTTTTTTGATCGGTATCGGTGATCGTCACACATAGGTGATCGGTATCGGTATCGGTTTCAAAAAACCTGATCGGCACATCCCTAATATATATATATATATATATATATATATATATATATACAGTATACATATATATTTTTTTTTTTTGGCAGACCCACAAGCACCAGCTTGTGGACCCTCGGGTGTCCAAAGACCCCGGTTTGAGAACAACTGATCTAAACAACACCAGTTTTCAGCAAAATGGTTTCAACTAGAAAATGTTGTTGTTTTGCTGTTTATGACAGAGCCACTATATTACTCACTCAAATGTTTTTTTGACTAGAATATGTGCCTGTTTAATGAATAAATACATAAAAAATATTTTGATAAAAGATCCAAGAACAATAAACCTTAAAAGAATATTTTCATGAATTTCATTAGGGTGCACGTTACATTGTTTCGTCATTGCACACTGGATAAATTAAAAACGTTTTCTTCAAACTGAACAAAATAGTAGGAAATGTACATAATCTAACTGTGTGTCATCAGTACTGTGTGTATAGTTTCAAACAGTAACAGACCTTATGATGGTGAACAAAGAGTTCCAGTACATCCAGCACAGTGAGAGCCACCTCTGTGGACAAGTTGGCCTCGACATCTGTGGGACTCAGCGTGTCCCCATCCTGAATACCCCCATCTGGAAACAAAATCAGATATGAATCATTCAAATCAACCCAAAAAACTAGTAGCACAACAATAATATGAAGTGTGTATGTTACCTGTTTCCATCATCTGCAGCAGCTTTGGGTTCATGAGGGCGTTCTTGCTGCGGATGATGGGCATGGTTTGGGAGCGAGCGTGTCGGTGGCCTTCACCTCCGGAGGCCATCCTGGAGACAGCAGCAGCGTAAGCCTAATGTAGCACTTACACAAGTCTCCACTACAGCGATTATTGAATTAAAACGTTGAAATTTAGAGGTTCGGTACATAGTAGACAAGACAGTCACCAAACACTGAAGGCATGCTGGGTACACAATTGCATTCTGTGGCATGGAAACACATTGGTCGTGGTCACACAATGAATAAACACATATAAATGGATTTAACTGATTTCATCTAAGAGTTCACATTGATTTTTGATATTAAAGCCAACCAAAATCATCAGGAGGAATAGAAGCCTCCTTGGTTTAACTCTGTCATCATGGCTGAGGTGGAAGGTGGTTACCATTGGGAGAAGATGCTCGAGGGTTGCGAGAACTGGGAGGGGTTGTTAGAGGCCTTCAGCGTGCCATTAGCCTGGGTTGACTGGGCCAGCTTTACTGCCGCCGCTAGCTTCCTGTTCACAAGCCAACCACATCAAAGCTAACATTAGTCGAGTTTAGTTAAGGCAAGCAATCATTTTAGCGTCCATCATCATCCGTCAGTGATCCTAACGGTCAGCGGCATGCTAATAGATGTCAGAGCATGCCTGCAATCAATAAAAAAACACTTCATGTAAACACTTTGCAGGGCACGACTGTTCGGTACTTTTAATGTTTAAATATTTATGGCAGCTGTCTCGCACCGTTTTCTATCGAGGCTAAATGAAATGCTGAAAGCATTCAAGATCTCAAACGTGACCTTGGTGCAATGAGAGCAGCTGCAGTCAGAAAAAAAAAAGGTCAGCTCAGACAGAGACGAAGGTCAGCCAGATGGAAACGCTGCAGGCATGGCAGAGTCAATAGTTTAAGTTTGATATTAGTATAATTTGTAGAAAATGTGAAAGTAGCTCCTGGCAGAGACGTTGGGTTAGCGGTGATGAAAAACAGTGAACAATGCAGAAATTAAATATACCGATGTGATGAAGCAGATTAATTTCAACAGTAAGATACTCAACATGTCATGCTAATGTGTAACAAACAGGACAAAAGACAAGTGAGTCTGGCCAATCACAAGCGGGGGGGGGGGGGGTAAGTGCAGACGACATGAAAAAAAGAACATGCACACATATTCAACGACATTTTTGTGTAAACACAGAACAAGTTACTTGATGCGACAGAACATTGATAATTGTGAAGTCATACAGAAAGTCCATCAACAGCAGCAGCATGCACAGAATGTGGAGAGATGCATCGCCATGGAAACTGCATCCCAACGACAATGTTGCACATGGAGAACACTCATTCCTCAGGAGTGTCCCAGGATGCAGTGCATGTCTTTATAGAAGTGGTCCCCAAGTTGGGGTGAGGACCTCACTGTGGGCAATGAAGTTCAAATTTTGTGGTCTTGAGATGATTTCCAGAAACTGAATTAATTTTAAAAATCACAGCTAATAAATTTATTTTTACTATACTTATTGCAAGAGACAAAAAGAGTAATTATATATACAGTAGTCCCTCACTACTTTGCGGTTCGTTTATTGCAGACTTGCTCTATTGCGGTTTTTCAAAATAAAATTGGACATGAAACACAATTGTCTGATTTATGGATGAGCCACATGATTTGCATGGAATTTTTATTTAAAATATATTATTTCACATTATTTAGCACCTGATGCACATTTGTCCAGCCCTGAGCTGCAGAAAAAGCTTCCGCCTGCACCTTTGTGCAACCCTTACTGCAGGATAAACTTCCTGCTGCAGCTGATCAGCTGTTCACCATGCAGAGCGGCCATATATATACAGGTATTCCTCGAATTACGACGATTCGACTTTACGGACGCACTTTACGAACGCGCTCCCATTGAAAAGCAGCAGAAAATACGGTACCGAAACGAAACTTAGGGGAGCTTGAAACTTACAGGAGGGAAGGGGGAACTGGAAACGAAACTTAGGGGAGCTTGAAACTTACAGGAGGGAAGTGGGGAGCTGGAAACAAAACTTAGGGGAGCTTGAAACTTACAGGAGGGAAGAGGGGGAGCTGGAAACGAAACTTAGGGGAGCTTGAAACTTACAGGAGGGGGTTTCCACTGACATGCTCAGTGGAAACTTACAGAGCAGGCAGACCTCTGGACCGCGCGTGGAAATACAGGAGGAGCGGAGGACAGCTGAGCAACGAGCTAACATGCTAGCAACGAGCTAACATGCCAACAGACGTTGCTGTAAACACTGTGGACCTCGTGAAGCAAGCTGCAGAGCTCGGAGGTGCACGAGCTAACATGCTAACAGACGGAGGAAGAAAGGACCAGCTCCCAGTAAGAAATTAACTATTTTTTTCCTTCATTATGGCTCCTAAATTTATGTGGTTTTTGATAATTATGTAGGGTAATGTGTTAGGATAGGCTAAGTGCTTGGTAAAAAATACAGTACTGTACGTATGAGGTGCTTGGATGTATGAGAGAACCCTTTGGATGTATAAGGTGCATGTATGAGGTGCCGTTTGGACGTATTTTCGACTTACGGCAATGTTCGTGTTACGAATGGGTGTAGGAACAGAACTCGTTCATAAGTCGGGGACTACCTGTAACTCTATTTGCTCTCAGCATAAAATGATCAGTTTGAAATACTGCCATTAAATGGGCTGGATAATGAGTATTCCATCAATGCTAGGCTTTACAGTTGTTTCGTCAATGATATGTTTTATGCTCACTAAAAGATGAATATTTGTAAACAACTTTGCTCAGATTTTAAAGCGTCATACAGTCACATACTGGTTTAAAGTCCTTTCAAGCTTCCTGTCTGGCTGCACACTACTGATGTGTTTCATCACTCCTGACCCACACTGACTGAGACACAAACACAAGCGTACGAAGGTGAATCCCTCCGACTTGGAGCTACAGATGAATGTTAAGTAGCCGGCAGTCCCAGACAGGCTCAGCTTCAACCAAGAAGCTTCCAGATTCAGCTAATTCTTGCACGCACAGAAAAGCAGTGTTCATTCAGTTTTTAGTTGGCTTACATTTCACATTCTATTCAGTAAAAGAAAAAGAAAAAAGCTAATTCAATTAGCCGTGCGGAACCAGAAGATGGAAGAGTCTTGCAGCGCCAGTGGCTCAGCTCCAGTAAGAGCAGACTCAAGATAACAACCCCCATCTGGTCCACGCCAACTACATCCAGAAGTGATCCCTTCTTCGCAGGCGGATCTAGGAGTCTCCCTCTCTTTTCCTCCCTCATTATTCACCTCTCAAAGCTCATCCCTGCGCGTGTGCACGCATCCGCAACACGCATTAGTACTTCTGCATGACTGTGTGTGATTCGTTTGTTTTTATGCGTCTGTGCATTCACGCTGGTGTGCAGCCATGTGTGATCACGGTTCTATGAATTATGGATCAAGGGTGTGGGGGTGTTCTAACGCCGGGGCTGCAGAATGTACACAGGATTAATAAGCTGCTATCACATGAGCAGCGATAAGATAAGCACATGTTGTCTAGGAAAAACACAAATGGGCATTCATACTCACCTTGCTATGTGGCGTTTCCCAAGGAACCTGAAGTGCTGAAGACAAAGCCTGAAGAGAGAAAAGATGACATAGAAAAATGAGAAAAATGAGTAGAAGTCAGCTTGTTTTTTTTAGTTTAGTAAGAAAATAACACAGACTAAATTGATTTTATGGGATTAAACTGAGTAGCACAAGAGCAGCCACAAACAGGAAGTGGAGAAAGTTAATTTAAAGCACTCCTCAGCGGATTGGGAGCTCCGACTAGAATTACAGTCTGTTTTTCTTCTGCTCTACCATTATTTTCATCTGTTCCCTTCTGGCAATGTTTTCTATTCTTCTCATTTGCGTTATTCATTTATTTCGTTATTTCTTTTTTTCCTCTTTCTGCCTGAGAGCTACTTCTGTCATCTGTGTTCATCTGTGACCATCTGCTCATAAAGACTCATGTTCGTGCTGCTGTTTATAATGATGTTTTTCTTTCCACTACATTAGGGCTTAGTGTATTACTAGTTGATGTTTCTCTTAGTTAATTCTAGATGTTATTACTGTTTTTCTCTTGCATTTGTTGTTGGATGTAACTGGGACCCCGTGTACATAATCTCGTTTTCATCACATGTACCACATGCGGTGCAAATGACAATAAAGACTCTCTGACTCTCTGACTCTGACTCAAAGCAAAGATGCATCTGTGGTGCTCTTTCTTGGCATGAAACCATATTGATGCTCACAGATAGTCACCTCTTGTCTAAGTCTTGCTTCTACAACTCTCTCCCAGATCTTCATTGTGTGGCTCATCAACTTAATTCCACTTTTTTTGAATGTCCAGAGGACCAGACTTAGCTTTTTTAGATTTTTCTACCTGGATTATTGAGCATGCATCAGGGTATTAATTCCACTTAATTCCTGTAGTTGCTACAACTCTGTACATCACCCTTGTTCTTAAAAATGGGAACCAGCACACTTCTTCTCCATTCTTCAGGCATTTTCTCACCCTCAAATATTCCATTAAATATTTGAGTCAAAAACCTCACTGCCATCTCTCCAAGACATTTCCAAACCTCCACTGGTATGTCATCAGGTCCTACTGCCTTCCCCTTCTTCATTCTTTTCAGAGCTTTCTGGACTTCACCCTCACTAATCTTTCCCACTTCCTGGTCCACAGTTTCTATGACCTCCACTCTTCTTTCTCTTTCATTCTCTTCATTCATTAGCTCCTCAAAGTAATCCTTCCATCTTCCTGTCACACTCTCCTCACTTGTTAGAACATTACCATTCCCATCTTTAATAAGCCTAACCTGCTGCACATCCTTTCCAGCCTGATCCCTCTGTCTTGCCAATCGGTACAAGTCCTTCTCACCCTCTTTAGTGTCCAGTCTCCCATACAACTCATTGTACGCCCTCTGCTTTGCCTTAGCTACTTCCCTCTTTGCTCTATGTCCCATCTCCTTATATTCCTGTCTCCTCTCTTCAGTCCTCTCACTGTCATATTTCTTCTTGGCTAATCTCTTTCTTTGAATGGCGTCCTGCACTTCACTATTCCACCACCAGGTTTCCTTATCATCCATTCTCTGTCCAGATGACACACTAAGTACCTTCCTACCTGTCTCTCTAATTACTGTTACTGTAGTAGCTTTCTTACCTCCCAGAGCCTTTACCAGCTCCTCTCTGAATTTCTCACAACATTCTTCCTTCTTCAACTTCCACCATTTGGTCTTCTTCTCTGGTGTTACTCTTTTTCTCTTCTTCACAACAACAGTCATTCTACACACAACCATATGATGCTGTCTGGCAACGCTCTCCCCTGCCACAACCTTACAACCTTTCAGAACTCTGTTTATATAAAACCCCTAATAATAGAGATTTAGCATGAATTGGATTATGACTGATTTAACTTATATTGACTGTAATGACGAGTTTTGCTATATTTGGTAATGCATTGGTTAAACAAAAATAACAAAACTGATCTCAAAAGTTCTTCATCTAATAATTTTGAAGGGGTATCATTGCTGCATGGGTATCATTGCTGCATTCAAACTCAACTTGTAACTTCCAATTTCTGCATAAATAAATAAATAAATAAATAAATAAATAAATAAATGTCAGAAGTTATTTGTAGGTGTTCTTTTTATTTCTTAGTCTAATGCTTTTACATGAGTGTTATGAAATGTAGCTTACATTTTGACAGTGTAACATTTCAAACACAACTTTAGTCCCAAAAGAACGCTCATCTTATTTAACAAGAAGTCTGGAATAAATAAACAGACTAATAAAAAGACATGCTGTTTTATTGATGGTAATAAAACTAATAATCTTTTTTTTAAATTTGTCTGGCACATTTTTAATTGTAAAAACAATCTCATTGAAGTCGACAATTCAACAATAGTTGCTCAAATAAAATGGGAAAAAATACATTCTTAGCAAAAAAGCAACAGTAAAACGTTATATTGTGTCTAACAAAGTTTAGTCAAGTCCTCTGCATGGATTAAAAAATGTAACAAATTTTTAACTTGTTGAAATGTTTCATCTTTTATCCAAAATATTTCATCTGTCTGGGGAGCGCCCTGTGATGGACTTGCGACCCGTCCAGGGTGTACCCCGCCCCTCGCACTGTGATTGCTGGACATGGGCACTGGCGACCCCCGTGACCCAAAATGGAAAAAGCGGATAAAAGATAATGGATGGATGGATGTCTGGGGAGCTGCAATAAACTCAGTCTTGTCAATAGCAGCTTCTCATAGTGGATCAACCAGTTTGTTGGTGACATCCAAAACCAGCTGTTCATTCAACCTTTATTTAGTCAGGTAAATCTTATTGAGCCTCATGGCTCATTTACGAAAGCGACCTGCTAAAACTAAAGAACGATGAACAGCAATGGTAGAATTTCCTTAAACAATAAACAATAGAAAACAAAAGAGAAAAAAACAAAAGAGAGAAATACTTTTTTTTTTTTTTAAACAAAGTATCAAAAAACTAGCAAAACATTATAAGGTAGACGTATAAAATCAAAGACAGGAACAAATCTGCATTGGTTTTTGCCAGGATTCATACAGATTCTGAAAACCATTTAGAGAAGTCAATGTCGAGAGCTTCAGATCTTTTTGTAAGATATTCCATGAAGCAGGAGCGGAATAGGAGAAGGCCCTTTTTCCAAGTTCAGTCCTCACTGATGGAACACTGCAGGTAATCATGTCCTGAGAGCGCACACTGTAGCTGCACTCACGCAAAGACATGTAGGAGGAGATGTATGAGGGCAGCAAACCAAGAAATGATTTAAAGATGAAAGTGTACCAGTGGAAGAGTCTGCGTGAGGTTAATGATGTCCAGTTAACCAGTGAATACAGGGTGCAGTGGTGGGTACGATAATCACAACCAGTTATGAATCTTAGTGCACCATGATAGACAACATCCAACATCCGCAGGGTGCTTGTAGGAGCATTCATGTAGAGAATGTCACCGTAATCAATGGAGGGAAGGAAAGTCACAGATACAAGGCGTTTCCTAACATTCAGTGTTAGGCATGATCTGTTTCTGAAAAAGAAACCCAGTTTAACTTTCAATTTCTTCACTAGGTTTTCCACGTGGAGTTTAAAAGAGAGATGTGAATCGACCAGTATACCCAGATATTTATAGGAATCAACAAACTCAATAGGGACACCATTTGAGGATAAAATCAGAGGAAGATCTGTTGGAACCGCCTTCCTACTTGAAAAAAACATCCCTTTTGTTTTATCAGCATTTAGGACAAGTTTGAGACGGAACAAATCTGACTGGATGATGTCAAAAGCGGATTGCAGTAACTGGAAAGCCTTAGCTACTGTTTTAGCTCGGCAATAAACAACTGTATCATCAGCATAGAAATGTAAGGATGCATCAGGGATGCAGTGACCTACATTAGCTATGTAGATTGTAAAGAGAGTTGGTCCTAAAACTGAGCCTTGTGGTACACCATTTTTAACTGTTAAATAGCTGGAAGAAGTACCGTTATGTTGAACACATTGCCTCCGATTGGAAAGATAGTTAGAAAACCAACCGATGGTGTGATCAGAGAAACCGATTTCTGAGAGCTTATGACACAGGATGTTATGATCCACAGTGTCAAAAGCTTTAGACAGATCTAAGAAAAGTGCAGCACAATAATCCTTAGCATCCAATGCTTCAACAACATCATTCAGAACCTTCAGAGAAGCAGTTGTTGTGCTGTGTTTTTTCCTGAAACCAGATTGATGGAGAGGTAAGATGTTAAATGAGTCCAGATAATTTTTGATCTGAGAGTTTATCAGTTAAAGGAGGACCATCAGTCTAACGATTGGTTGTTAATGCCCTGATGGGCAAATAGAGGTCTGGGTCTTTGGGATGTACCATGTCTTTGCCGTAATGTATTTTTTAAAGATTAAAATATATTTAAATTATATTATATTACATCATTTTGTATTATTTTATATTATATTACATTATATTATGTTATGTTGCATTACGTTATGTTAGGGGAAACTAAACAGCAAATGGCCAAAAGGATGGACCAGCACAAAAGAGCAGCATCACCCAGGCCAGGACTCTGAGGTCTACACTGATCTCCAGGCCAGCTGTCACTCTTTCAGGGATGAAGATGTTCACAGCCTTGATAGAGAGGAACATTGGTTTGAGAGAGGAGTGAAGGGGACCATCTTTGTGAAGAGAACATGTCCATCATTAAACAGGGGCGAAGGCCTCCGTGTTCAACTGTCTCCTTCCTACAATGCTGTTATTAGTATCACTCCGCCCTCTGTGAATAGCAAGCAGCCATCAGAGCACTAACGACCCATTTTTAATTCATTCAACCTTTATTTATACTGTACTACATGTTAATCCCTTTGAGCCTTGGAGGCTCGTTTATAAGAAAGACCTGATTTAACAAAGAGTGATGAAAACAGTGGACAATAAAGAGACAATAATAGACAACCGTAAGGGAAAATAAACAAGTGAAAATAAAATGACATTTAAAAGAAAAAGTAACAAAAAACAACTAGATTATAAGGCGGTGTAAGAAACTTACATGTCTGCATTTGTCTTTGCCAGGAACTTAACAGATGTTTGAAGCCACTTGGAGAGGTCAAGATGGAGAACTTCAGATCTTTTTGCAAGATATTCCAGGAAACAGGAGCAGGAGGAGGAGAATACCTTTTTGTCTAGTTCAGTCCTCAGTGAGGAAACACTGCAGGTAATAATGTCCTGAGAGCGCACGCTGTAGCTGCACTCACGCAGAGACATGTAGGAGGAGATGTATGAAGGCAGCAGACCAAGAAGTGATTTAAAGATGAAAATGTACCAGTGAGAGAGTCTATACATGAAGTTAATGATGTCCAGTTAACAGTGAATACAGGGTGCAGTGGTGGGTACGGTAGTTACAGCCAGTTACGAATCTTAGTGCACCATCATATGCAGTGTCCAACATCTGCAGGGTTCTTGTAGGAGCATTCATGTAAATAATGTCGCCATAGTCAATGGAGGGAAGGAAGGTCACAAATTGCAAGACGTTTTCTAGCGTTCAGAGTTAGACCGGATCTATTTCTGAAAAGGAAACCCAGTTTAACTTTCAAACAATTGTTAGACTGATGGTCCTCTTTTATCATGTGAACAGCTGTCAACAACAAACTGCTTGATCCACTATGAGAAGGTGCTATTTATAAGACTTGATTTATTGCAGCTCCTCAGACTGATGAACTCTTTTGGATAAAAGATGAATTGTTTCAAAAAGTTTTACTTTTTATTTTTATTTTTTATCCATCCAGAGGACCTGACTTAACTTTTAACTCCTGGATTGTTGAGCACGCATTAGGATATTAAGTTTTAATACTCTCAGGTTTGTTGGAGGAGATTTCTATTGCTGTGGCCAAAAAATCAAACACAGATTTCTCTTTATAATTTTCATTTTTATTAGATTTTAATAATCTGCCTGCTGGCAATCAAGTCAGATATTGGCGGTAAGGCCATAAAGATATTTGAAAACTAATAATGAAATTTAAATTCTAAACCAGAGGAGGGATTTGAGTGTTGTGCTCCCTCTTTCCTGTGCAGGTTAAATTTCTGGGAGTCATATTTTACTTGGAGTGATTAAAAAAATGAGAGAAAATGCAGTGTATAGTTTGATTCCAGATGTATATCCTTAAAACCTTTTCTTTTTTTTTCGTTTTGGCTTAACTAATACACAAATTTGTCTAAAATCTTAATATTTCACACAAAATATGTAAATAAAATATGTAAATAATTATGTTTGTTTACAAACATAATTATGAAGCCAGAACTATAACTGTTAATCTCTCCAATCCCAAAATCATCTCACCACCCATGGGATTGGATGAGATGGGCAGGAGCCACCATCTCACCCAACAATAACAAAGATTTACAGATGAAACTATGATGCACAACTTTTAACTATCTGAAAATGCTTTTTACGATACAGGCAACGAAACATGCACTTTTACACTTTCTCCACACTATTTTTGCTCAATCTGATTTACTACACTGATCTTTTCATAAAAACATTTTCTTAAAATCTGGATCATTTTTGCCTATTTCCATCACTTTTAGACTAATATCTGGGTCAGCAGCCAAGTGCATTCAAACATGATTTGTCTCAGTCTTTCAGTTGTGAATGCACAAATAATTGAAATAGGCTATATAAGCGACCACACTTAAAAACAAGGTGCAATCTTAGACGGCGCGTTCAGTCAGGAAGGATCATGTTGGGGAAAATGGGGGAGCTGTGAGGGACTTTTTTTTTTTCTTTCTTGGCCAGCAAGTTCAGGCTTGGTTGCAGCTCTGTCTGTCTTCAGTGCAAACATGTCAAACTTTTCACCACCAGTATGATAGAGCGAAGCTCACCCATTCCTTCGCAGAAGCCATCTCTGCCACGAGCTCTGAGCTAACTTGTATTCAAGGCTAACCTGCCCAGACTTTTTTATTTCTCTAAGTTTAACAGAGCTCTGGTCACTTTTCTCTTGTATACGCCTAAATCTGGATTCAGAGATGCCCAGCCGGTTCGTACGCAGGTGCCGGGAACAAACAAGTCTCCGTTTTATGAACACGGGACTCTTGTTTTTACAGCTTTCAACAGATCACCAACGTTCCAGTCGACCACAAGCAGGAATGCATGTGCATTTCAGGAAATCAGCAGAGCTCTCTTTTGAGAAACGTGAAAGCTCAGCTCTAGCTGGAATATACTAAGAACACCCAAAACAAACCCATTTCCTGACCCAACTGGCACCCACAGCAGGGTAGAAATAAGGGAATGTATTTATGAGCGTCTGGCTGTGGTTCAGTGAGGTCACTGCGCTGATATAGTGTGAGGAAACATCCCTGCACTTCTATATACTGTACAAAAACAGGATAAACCTTATGACTTTATTAGAGTTTGTCTCATTGGATAAACAACAAACCCATATGTCTTCTAGATTTGTGAGAAAATAGCATTTCTTAAGGTTTTCCCAAATGCACACACACACAAAAAAAAGATATTGTTTCTTATGTTCCATGTCGACAGTATCCACTCCATCTTTGAGATCTCTTTGTCAGAAGAAGGCGATCATGCTGGTAACACTGACTGATATCGAGCTGGCCGTTTGAAAGAGGACACACGGTTTTCATAAGCCCATTAATCTTAAAAGGAGCAACTGTCAGAAAACATACAGTACCCCCATCCCTGACAAGAAAAAGGCCTCTCCAAGGCCTTGATTTCTGGTTTGGCGGAAAACAACATCACACTGCTTCTGACGGAGGCCTTGAACGTCCTCTTATACAATTTTCCACTGCAGGTCTGGCATTCTTAAGCCCAAGAAGGACAGAATCGCGCAGCAAACTGTAACCTCAATAATTCACGACACACGAGTGAGTTCGCAGCTCAGAATGGGTCAGCTGAGGAAGGACTGCAACAATATTGGTACAGGTGTCTGAGCGCTTTGCTGCAAAGTGAAGAAATTAACTTCTGAGAGACAACAAAAGGTCTAAAGTTAAAAGTTAATCATAAATGCAGCAGAACTGTGAACTGCAACAAGGTGAATGTCAGTTTCCACATGTGACCTGCTGCTTTGGACTTTTCTGGGCTGATTTCCAAGTAGGGCAGCCGTGAATCAGCCATGAACAGTCTGAAGTGCTCCATGAGCAATTAGGGTTCCTCTTCTTAATTGACAACAGATCCAGTCAAGCAAAGCCTGACTGCCAAACAAAAACCATGCACGGGAGTGTAAAAGCAGCAGAACCCACTGAACAGCCTGCATGCGTTGTCTGACTTGAGAGTTAATGATGTAGTAAGAAAACAAACGAGCCCTTATGAAACTGGGCACGAGCATACATAGAGATTTTATTTGGTTTTTATATAACGTATAACAAATGTTTGCTAAAATGTTTTTTAAAAACTTTATCACCCAGCTAAAAAAAACTATTTGGTGTCATTTTTTTAATACTTAGAGTGACAAATAGAAGTTTTATCATTTTTTTAAACTTGCAGGTTTGTTCCTCTAATGGCCAAAGAGGGTGCTCTTCATTATGTTTTCACATATTTTCACCTTCAAGCAGTTCACTTTAACCAGAAGACTCTTAAATATATAATACCTGACACACGTGGTCACCTTTTATGGTAAGAGAAAATAAAAATATATAATAAAACCACAAAGACGTCACTAAACTAAATGAATTCAAAATGATCAAAAATAGTAACAACAAACTTTATTTTTATATAGAAAAAGATGCATTTGTTTGTGCATCTTTAGTAAATCCTATCAAAATATGTTTCTCTTCAGAGTGATGTATCAGAATGTCTATTTTAGATTTTTCTTATGAGAGTGTTACTGAATTAAACGGATCCGAGCACAACTTTGATCTTTAGCATCACTATCATTAACTCTTAGCACTTTATTAAAGATTACATTTGCCTGGATAAAATTGTGTTTACGCTCTTTAAAACTAATATGCACCATCTGAATTAAAAGCATTATGATTTAAAGCACCTGCTTCACATCATCTGAAGGAATTACTATTCTGCTTTGAAATGACAGTCTTTAAACAGGAACTAACTGAGAGACAAGGGGAACATTATTTAAAAGGAAGCAAAGGGCTTATACCTTTGTGCCTAAACTTTGGCAACATGGTGAAGTTAAGGAGGATGGGTGATGTTTAACACCGGCCAGCAGCCTCTTTGAGTTGTTTTTCTGCTTGTGTGAGCTTTTTCCAAGTTTTCTCAAATTACCTTCCAGCAGGAAGACATACATAATGGCGTGTATTATTCTTAATACAGGTGGTCCTCGACTTACGAACGAGTTCCGTTCCTGCGGCCGTTCACATGTCGAAAATCGCTGTAAGTCGGAAAACACACAAGCCGCCACTTATACACGTAAATGTACGGTACTGTACAGTTACAGTTACCAAGCACTTCCCCTATCCTAACACAGTACCCTACATAATTATCAAAAAAACACATCCAGTACATTTGGAGACATAATAAATAGTTAATTTCTTACTTTGAGCTAGTTAAGCCTGTCTCCGTCTTTTTGCATGTTAGCTCGCTGCACATCCGAGATCTGCAGCGTCGTGCTGCTTCACGCGGTCCAAACTGTTTACAGGAAGGACTGTTAGCATGTTAACTCCATACATTTGGAGCCATAATGAAGGGGAAAAGAGTGAATAACTTACTGGGAGCCATTTCTCCGCGGTGTCCGTCCAACAAGCTGCACCGCGTTAGCATGTTAACCCCTCCAATAGCTGCACCCGTTAGCATGTTAGCCCCTCCAAAAGGCTGCCGCAGTTGTTTCTCCGCGTTTTAGCATGTTAGCTCGGTGTCCATCCAACATCCGAGGCCGCCAGGCGGACATCGAGGCGAGCTCCAGGCCGCAGCAGGCCTCTCCACCACCCGTCGGCTCCGTGTCCCCGGTGGGTCCGGCGTTAGCCCCTCCAAAAGGCTGCCACAGCTGTTTCTCCGCGTTTTTGCATGTTAGCTCGGTGCTACAGGGCGATCGGCGGCTGCTGCTCCGGGCCTGAGACGTCCACAGAGTTCACAGAGCGTTTCCAGCACATTTATCCCTATGAGGCAAACTCTGATTGGACACACGGTCCATCCAAAGTCGGCTGTCGAGGCCGGAGCTAACCGAAGCTGGCGGCATGCCGAAAACTGACGGACACTGCCGAAAACTGTCGGAAACTGCCGGAAACTGCATAAATCGGCTTGAAAATAATAATAATGATAATAATAATAATACTTTATTTATAAAGCCATTTAAAACAACCACAGCTGCAACAAAGTGCTGTACACATTAAATCAAGAACATTTAAACACATGAAAAATATATTTTTTTATATTTTTATTTTATTTTTTTACATGATGCGTTCGTAACATCGAATTGCCGTAAGTCGAGACCGCTGTAAGTCGAGGACTACTTGTATTAAGATATTTGAAGTGTTTTAACAGGTCTTTAAGATGCAGCAGATGACAGCTCACATTCAGCTTCAGATATGACCCGTCAACGACTGCTGACCCTCTGAGTTCAAGTCCTGATGGCGCAAATAGATTGTGCTGTTTCTAATAACATTTTATTCCAAAAGAAAGCAAAACTTTATGCAGCAAATGATAATTCAAGTTCATACAGAACATGACTGTGAGTCTAATTTATAGTTTGACTTATATGTTGGTACAATAGAATTTGCTTAATTTTACAGTGAATATTTGTATTTTAACATTCCTATTCAAAGGGGCAATTAAAATGTTTTTACTTGCTTGACCCACATTTTGTTGGAAATCCTTAAATGGATTGCAGTGCAAACATCCCCTTTTCTATTCATTCATAATTAATTAAATTGCATTTCATTTCAGGGAACTTCAAATGAACTGTATGCATAAATATAAAAATGTACAGTTCCAATGCTCAGGGATAGAGTTGCACAAATCAGATCAAGTTCACCCAGGTGATAAATCTATGATTTTCATAACTAGAACAATTCCTTTGACAGGCATCACTGCATATGTCAGCCGTTGTGTTAAATTTAGAACTATCTGTGCTTCTTTTGCTGCTTTAATGTCAAGATCGTGCGTAAATAATTCACATTTAACATGGAACTAAATCAAAATAAACTATGAAAATCTGGTGAATTCATTAAGACAAGAAAGTCACAGTGATGATTTGCATCAGATTTGATCATTGTTGGAAGTGGAACACCTCTACTGCAAACAAAGCAAATAATTTACACTCCTTCCATCCAAAAAGAACACCGCACGCCCAGTGGACTGATCACAAGTGCGTGCAGAAACACAAAGAAACACGAGACATGTTGAGTGAAGGTCACGAGTAATTGCGGAGCCTGGTAAAAAGCTGGCATGTGTCACGTGGCACCGCTGCACCCCCTCATTAGGCGCGTTCTGCAGCTCAGAGTGGGTCTTGTGGCCATAAAAGAAGAGAACTCGGTGCAGGATCTCCCCAGCAGGAGCACAAAGAACCTCCACATCAGATATAGGAACGCACAGACCTTCTTTTTATTGGAGAGGGAGGACCCAGGTCGAGATTGGATGACTTTTAACATTATAAACATTGATTTGTCTCTCCTTTCAAATAATAAGCAATAAGTAACCTGATGCATGCTCAATAATCCAGGTAGAAAAATCTAAAAAAAAAAAAGCTAAGTCTGGTCCTCTGGACATTCAAAAAAAAATTTTTTTTATAGAAAACGTTTCGTCTTTCGTTCAAAAGACTTCCTCAGTCTGAGATGCTGTATTCAGCTTCTTATAAATAGCAAACTGTGAATATCTGTGAATAGCAAACAACCATCAGGGTGCTAACGATCCATCGTTAGGCTGATGGTCCTCCTTGACCATGTGAGCAGCTGGTTTCGGCTGTCATCAGCAAACTGGTTGATCCATGTGAGAGGGTGCTATTTATAAGACTGAGCTGAATACAGCATCTCAGACTGAGGAAGTATTTCGGACGAAAGACGAAACGTTTCTACAATTTTTTTTGCTTTTTTTAATGTCCAGAGGACCAGTCTTAGCTTTTTTAGAGAATAAGCAATGGGCTTTAAAGAAGCATTATAAAATGTGTGGATTTATTATAAGAATTGTGTATTTAGCACTATAAAAACTTGGTATCCCCCCAAAAAGGGTCTGATTATTATACATCATACTAAAATAAAATTAAAATAAGCCAAATAAAAAAAATGAAAATCATATCTTCAGTCTGCATTTAGGAGCTTAAAGAAACATAAAAACAGGCTATTTGGATGCAGGATATCTGAAATTGTCAAAAATTATTACAACATTATCTCACTTTTAATGTCATTTGTTAAATATGGTGGCTCCATGCAGGCCCAGGAGAGACATTTGCGCGCTCCCCATTTGAGTTCAGTTTTACGCGCGGAGTTGACGCGTCATAAAGTCCTAATCCAGTCCAAACAAAGTTCACATTTCCAGGGGAGAAATGAGAAATATAGACGTTTGTATTGGTCTTAAAAGTTTAAAGATAAAGCACACTTGAGGAAGTTTATCCTTTGATGACACTTAACACCAAGATCAATATTTACCGTCTGGGGTCGTGGCACCTCGCGGGTGTCAGGTGCGGATCGGATGAGTTCACGTGATCTAAACGGGAAGATTTGACCTGAAGACTCTTTTTATTTGAACATTTTGGCAACAAATACAAATAAAACAAATTTAAGACTAAATAAATGCAAAATTAGCTAAGTGGAAACCTTCACTGCGGAACTTAACATGAAACATCTTCAAAGCAGATGATTTATGTTAGCATTATTTACAATAAATATTTATTTTTTTGTTTCCAAGTACTGCGCTCGAGTGTCATTGGGAACAAGTAAAACGTGTTTTATTTAGGTTATGTGTAAATCAATCCCCCTATTGAAAGCATAATTTATTACCAGTGACAAGGAAATTTAAAATTATTCCCAGAAAACTCCTAGATATAAACTATGTTTGACAACAACGAAACAAAACATAAACTATAACGTTACCTTGGTTACTTAAAAGTCAAATCCGATTTTTTACGCATTTTCTCTCATGCGTAAAACCAAATTTGGTGCACATGAGAAGGTTATACATTTAGAACCTAAAAAGGTTTACTGTGTGTTTATGCTGCTGAGTTCTGCAGGCTCTTATTGTGTGAAAGTAAATCAGCTGCAGAAGTATTTTATTTTGTTACGCATGAGAAGGAGCGTCGAACCAAACGCACGGAACGCGCAACTGTGCCAACGCTTTGGCTTTAGAACAATTTATAATTTTTAATAATTAAATCTCGTCGCAAAAAAAAGTGGCTCAGAAATTCTCAAATGGCTCATTTATTGTGATTAGACCCACGAGATATTTGAAACGATTTAACAAGACGCGCGTTTTGGCCTCCAAAGCGTCTGTTCACTGGCACGTTTTATTTTTATTCAACTGCCATGAATCTAAACATTTGTTATATCTAAGGGTTTTTTGTAAATTGTTCAAATAGTGTATAAAAATTCAAATAAAAAAGAAAACAAAGTATATAAAAAAAAGACCGCATTTATATGCGCAATTGCGCGCAAACATCCAAATGTTGTTTTCCAAAGGTGCTAAAACAGAGGATGATTAACAACTCGAAAACTACACCATAGCTTAGAAAAATATAAACAAGCCAAAAAGTTTTGTGTTACATTATAAACCAAATGCAATATTTTATGGGAATAACGTCAACACGCCTAATTTTAATAACCCAAACTTCTCTGCGTGCAAAGAAATGCACAAAAACAAAGTTGTGCTGATAAAATCGTGCAGTCCCTCAGCTGTCCAGATGAGGGGAGTCCTGCAAGTTCAGAAAAACAGACGAGACAGACAAAGACTGGACGAAGCTGAAAGATCATCCGCTATCAAAACCCAGCCTGCTGAGCAGTGACAGGTGTTTCCTCCAGTGTGTCCTGCGCAGGCCACCGTCCTGCTTCATCAACCGTATCCCACTTTGTCGCTAAATAAAATAAATATACATTTATCTTTTAAAAAATGGAAGATCCTTGGGCTCCTTATTTGATATCTTCCATGTGCCCTGCTCCATGATCTGCGTGATGGAGGGCAGGGAGGGAGGGGGCGCACTGCACCTTGTTACCATCGGGTCGACTGTTAAGTTTTACAAGTAACGTTTTGTGAGCTTATAAACGATCGCTTCTAAACCTGCACAGGAAACTCGGAGAGCATGCTGGGATAATAAGGTTCGTCTCTGGAATCCAGTCGATATGCCATATTTAAAGTCTGGGATCCACAGAGGGATCGATTACACGAGGCCAGTCCCATCTTTCATGCTCTAATAAAATCTAATAAAACAGACTCTGGCTGGTAGTTTGTACTTTGTTTTGCTCTGACGGATCCTGTTTAAACTAAATCTCCATGCTAATTCATCAATCAGTAAACAAACTAGAACATTCTATTATTTATTACCTGGAATAGCGCACATGGCTCACAATGCATGCACTTTTGGAATAAGCTGATAAAAGTTCCAAATCTGTTTATCACAAAAACAAAACATTAAAAAAAAGCTTATGGATCATGCATATAAAATTGAACCAATGCAAATATTTAAAGTCCTATTTCTTAAAGTTGCTGTATATGTCATGGTGTGTGTCAGTCCTTACCAGAGGGCTGCATGTTGGCTGAAACGTTCCCCTCTCTACTTCCCCCCTATGCAAAACAAGCCAGGAAGGCTGCGCAGCTCCAACCGGATGCGCTTCCCATTGGCTGGCGGCGTCTCCCGCAGCGGGGGCGACCAATGAGAGTCCGAGGGGGGAGGAGGCTCTGCGTCTGACAAGAGGACACTGACGTGGTGGACGCGTCAAATTAATTCCAGCATTGTGCGGACTCCCCGGGACACAACTCCAATTTGCGTTTATCGGATGAAGATCACCTCGGTGCCATTGCGCGCAGCAGCCACTCACTCCAGAAGGGGATCCCGCTGCAGTCGGACCCGGCTGAAAGAGGATCACTTTGTGCTTTTTGGGCATTTTGGGGGCTCGATCCTCTCCGTCCCCCGTCCCCCCCTACCCCTTCCTTCTCTTACTTCGCTGTTCTGGAGGGACTACTTTATTCCTCAGCATCTCTAAACGTGCAGGCAAATGGGTAAGCCGAGTGCATGCTTCAGTTGCAGGGAGAAAAAGGCTTTTTATTTTTTTTATTTTTTTAATAAGATGTACTGTACTGTTTTCCCCACTGCAGCCTGTTTGGAGCTTTAAATGGAACCACACCAGCAATTAAACGGCGAGCTTCCCTTGGAGGGGCTCTCTGGTGTCCATTCTTCATGCTCGCCATATTTAATAGTGTTTTTGTGCGCTCTGGAGGGTAAAGCCAGCTTGAACGGGTGCATGCGCTTTTGTGCAGCGGTGAAAAGGCGCACACAGGCCTACTGAGCACCGCAGACTTCTGTGGGCATGAACTCAGCCTGATGTGCTGTAAATCACTGCCACACGAGCATTTAATACATTGGTGTGTTTTACGCAAACGGTTTATGCGTAAATAATAATAATAATAATAATAATAATAATAATAATAATAATAATAATGAATTCCATTTATAATGCACTTTTCATTAATAAAAATCTCAAAGTGCTACAAAGTGTAACAAAGCAAAGATCAAAATAAAACAAGTGATAAAATCAAATAAAATCAATAATAATATCGACTAAGATCAAAGATAAAATCATGTGGATGCAGATTAGGCTTGCTTAAAAAATAAATAAAATAAAACAAGTGATAAAATCAAGTAAAATCAATAATGATATCAGCTAAGATCAAAGATAAAATCATGTGGAGGCAGAATAGGCTTGCTTAAAAAGAAAGGTCTTTATGCTGCTTTTAAAGTCAACCAGTGACTGTGGAGCTCTCAGGTCGTCAGGGAGGGAGTTCCACAGGCGGGGGGCAGCCACACAGAATGCTCGGTCTCCCATGGTCCTCAATTTGGTCCGAGGAATATGATCCACCCCAAGCACAGGGTGTGATTATATTTGTTCAAAACTCGCACCCCCCTCACCCAGGAGGTAAAAATATGTCATGTGTGTGTCCTGTCTGCAGAGCAAACGTATGGAGAGGTGAACCAGCTGGGCGGTGTGTTCGTGAACGGGCGACCCCTGCCCAACGCCATCCGGTTGAGGATCGTGGAGCTGGCGCAGATCGGGATCAGACCCTGCGACATCAGCCGGCAGCTGCGCGTCTCCCACGGCTGCGTGAGCAAGATCCTGGCCAGGTACAACGAGACGGGCTCCATCTTGCCCGGCGCCATCGGCGGCAGCAAGCCGCGCGTCACGACGCCCAACGTGGTGAAGAGCATCCGGGAGTACAAACAGAGCGACCCCGGGATCTTCGCGTGGGAGATCCGGGACAGGCTGCTGGCTGACGGGGTGTGTGACAAGTACAACGTGCCGTCCGTGAGCTCCATCAGCAGGATTTTACGCAACAAGATTGGGAACCTCTCCCAGCCCAACCAGTACGAGAGCAGCAAGCAAGCGTCGCAGGCCGGGCTCTCCTACAACCACATATACCCCTACTCCTACCCGAACATGTCTCCAACAGGCACGAAAATGGGCAGCCCCCCTGGGGTGCCCGTGACGGCTGGACACATGAGCATATCCAGGGCTTGGCCTTCCCCACACACAGTCAGCAACATCCTCGGATTACGAGCCTTCATGGATCCCACAGGTGAGGAAATGCTCTTTTGATTCATGCCTGATTAACCAGTTCACTCTAAATCTGTTTGGGCGACATGTCTATTAAAAGCAGCACCGTCTGCCATGTCGCCATCCATGCATGACGCAGTAAGGTCACTCTGAATGGGCCTTGTCATGGGATGATGCGTTTGCAAACACCTTGCTCACCTGCTAGATCCAACCTTAAACAGTCGCTACATGCATTTCCCCTTTTCTTCTGCGCGTTCATCCACTGTGAAGTCTGAGTGGATTAAGTGATTCAGTCTTTATGTAACAGCTGTGCGAGGAAAATGATTGATCATTGCGACTAATTGGAGAATTTGTGGGACTTTATAAATAGGAACCATTTTGTTATTTGTTTGTTTTTTATGTTTCTGTTTCTGTTTATTAAATTTGTTCATTTTTTTTTCACAAAAGAAACACAATACAAGACAATCCCATAAATGATAATGTACAAAATATAAAACAAATGATATAGCAGAAAGAAGAATAAATCTTATTATGTCTGCCCCTTTTTTCAAACAATCAGATTAAACAATAATAATCTTCCACCAACAGTACAAAATGACTAACTCTTTCTAATTTTCTAACTAATACAATACAGTTTTTAATAATAATACAATATATTTACTAATACAATATAGTTTTTTTTAAGTTAGATGATGGTCTTTACGACCAGCTGTTTGTATTTATTTATTTATTTTTTGGATATTTTTGTTTATTTTTAAAAGCAAATACTGTAAAGTCTCACAACCACAAAAATCCCATTTGCAATTTAACATAAAAATAATTGCATTTGTTTTAGAAAAACACAAGCACGAAAGCACTATTTTCGAAAGGCTTCCAATTTTATTCAATTAAATTTTGAGATATGAATGCTCAAAAAATACTTAAAAAAAATGTTTTGTTATAATTATTTAAAATCCTTTCGCCCTTATATTGTAAACGTTGTTGTTTTATTAATATTATTATATAATTTTGACTTTCATTAACTTGTTTTCAGCTATTGCCGGGGCGGAGGGATATCCATCAAAGATGGAGGAGTGGAGTGGCGTCAACAGAGCCTTCCCTGCGCCTCACGCGGTCAACGGGATGGACAAATCAGCCATTGACGCAGACATCAAATATGCTCAGGTAACATAAATAAACATTATTTTATATTATATATATATATATATATATATATA
>JBBPBX010014692.1:0-19658 GCA_038048925.1 Garcialebias charrua | reverse complement strand
TTTACCATGAATTACATTTTAAAAATCTGATCAAAATGTACAAAACTTGAAGATCAACTCTTTCACGTTTAGTCTTGTTAAAGTAAAGGCTCACTTTGAACTCTTTATTCTCTTGCGTGACATATTTCTGTTTCCTTCTTCTCTCTTTTTTTTTAAATGACTGTGATGTCACTCGGTTCACTTTGTGTAGCTGCACTCTCCTCTCAGTGGAGCGGCTATGTCAGACCCTTCATTCAGTTCTGAGCTCGTGTTTTTGCCATGCCAAATTAGCAGCCACCCTTTGGGTCAACGCGGAGTGCGAGTGCCGGGATGGGTGAGGCGCGTTTGAGTGAGAAGCACCAATAACAGCGGCGTGCATGCTTCTCCACAACTGGCTGCACATCGTGTTCTTCAAAAGGGCCTCTTTTCTTCCTCGCTGCGTTGTTTTAGAGCGTGACACAGTGCGAGGGCCTTCGTGTTCACGAACGCACCGATCGTCAGTGTTGGTTGTTTAAACCTAACGATGCTGTCAATAAGGGAAAGGTCAGACAGTTGTGTCTGTGTTGTACTCATTCGCAGATATTGCACGTCGAGAGGTCAGTGTAAATTTGTGTTGATGCGAGCCTGTCTTGGTGATCCGCCAACAAGTTCCTTAAAATCAGTCAGGTGATAGGGGTTGGCAGTTCTTTCTGGCGCCACCGTTGCAAATGCTCAGGGAGTGGCAGCAGCCACGCAAGGTCAAAAGGCTGATTAATGGCTGCCGTTGTTGTTTACATTTCGCCTTTTGTTGCACTATCTCTTAGGCTCGCTCCACAGTGACAGCTTTTGTTCCAGCTTGTCATGTACACGGAAAGTATTCAGCAGATTCTGCGTGTTTCGGACCAGTATCCAGGAGCTTGTGTGCTCTAGCTCGCTGTTATCGCATCTGAGCACAGGTGATGAGCTTGTGGGTGGCTTTTGCAAAACATACACACAAACACAACAAGGCAGTCGGTCAAACGAAATGTCATGCAGTCGCACTGAGAACAGGCTAAAATGCAGTTGTCACGTTCATAAGAACAACATAAATACCTTCAAGTGTTATAGTAAAATACACATTTTGTCTTTAATTTAACATTTAATCTATTAAGGGTTGCCGAAACATAAAATACATCTAGTTGTGTGGTCTTGTCCAACAGTTATATCTCACAGGAAAGTAAAACCTTGCTTTGAGTGTCTTTTTTTTCATGGGAAAATGAAAACGAAAAGAGCCACCTTTAACATCACGCAGATAGCAGCACTCTGCGCAGTTCCACCCGAGACACACAAAGGCCGAGTGTCACTCTGATGGAGGAAGTGCTTGTCTTCTCCTCCTGTTTGCAGTGGTGCGAGCACGAAGAGGATGTCTCTGTTCACGTTGGGGCTATTCCCTTACTGAATTAACAAGCTGCTCAGCCGTCTGTCTTTGACACAGAAAAATAAAATAAAAAGGCTTGTGAGTTTGCATTTAGCAGCCAAGTTAAGGCGATTTAGTTCATTTGAAGTAGGGACTGGGCATCGTGCCTCCACCTGTAAATTCTCGCATAGATTTCTTGGAAAATAAAAGTAGTTTCTGCATCAAGGAGAGGGACCAAATTAAAATAAAACCATATAAATAAAAGAAAGCTGAGCAGTTACACTCTCCATGCAAACACTGGATCAAACCTCTTCCAAACTATAAACAGTTTTACAAGTTGACATTTCATTAAACACTGTAGTGGACCAGACGGTGGTCGCTGATACACCTTCGTCTCTTTGAACTGTCCCAGTGACACCTTTTCATTGATACTTTCAGTAAAAGACATTAACACTATTTTATTACATTTAGGTTAAATCAAAAACACAATAAGTCACAAGATAATCTCATTCCTTTATTTTGTGTTAATGAATAACCTTGTGTTAAGTCAAAGTCAAAAGACAAAGTCAACTTTATTGTCAGAACTGCAATATGTAGGACATACACAGGATTGAAATTGCATTTCTCTCAGTCCCTCAGTGCAACAGTAAACATTTAAACACTAAAACACTGAAACATTTAATAAACATAAGCATAAAATAGTAAAAGTGTAACACTGTCCTGAGTTTTTGCATAGTAGTATAAAAGTATGAAAATTTACACCAACACTAAAACACTAAACATTTAATGAACATAAGCCAAGATGGTGTAGTGGCAGGGCTTCCGACTTGGGACCCGAAGGACGCGGGTTCGCGCCCCGGCCACTACACACCTTGGGGTGTCTATGAGTGCACACCTAATTCTCCAGCTCCCCGGGTGCTTTCTATGGCTGCTCACTGCACCACCTGGTGGTGGTTGGGTTAAGTGCATAGACGAATTTCGTCTGTGTATGGGAAACATACAGAGATGACAGAAAAGGACATTATTATTATTATTATTATTATTATTATTATTATTATTATTATTATTATTATTATAAAATGAAATAATAAAAGTGTAATACTGTCCTGAGTTTTTGCATAGTAGTATAAAAAGTATAAAAAGTATATCTATAAAATAAACTGAAGGTTCTAGCATTGACATTTGCAAAGAGTGGCAAAGCAGCATATGAGTTAATGTACACAGTATATGTATGAGGTAGTTGATGTTGGTATAGAGGCAAAGTGGCATATGCAGTAAGGCACATAAGGCACATTGGGCATCCTTAAATAAGGCTAGTCAGAGAATACTGTATATGTATCAGCAGTAGTGTAGATATAAAAGTAGTGTAAATGTAAACAGTAGTAATAAATGTAAACAGTAGTAATAAATGTAAACAGTATTAATAAATGTAGACAGTGAATGTAAACAGTTAAGTAAGCATTATTGAATTCAATGTTTGATAGTCAAAGACTGTTTAAAGCTTCAGTATGTAGCTTTTTTTATGAACATATTTCTTCACTCTGTCACTACCTCCTGAAAGATTGATGTTAGCCAGGTAATCTCTGAAAAAAAATTAAAAAAAATATTGTCCCCTTGCTTCTCCAGGTGGTAAATAAGCATTTCTAAAAAGAAAAGGTGACCCGCCATTTTCCAGCCAATAAAAACAGAGTTTGTAACCAGCCAATAAAAACAGAGCTTGAATTTGAATCAGCCAATAAAAACAGAGCTTGAATTTGAAATTCAACAGACCACAAGGGGGCAGAGCCACATATGGCTCTGAGGGGGAGGGATCAGAATGCTTTGCCTGTTGAAAATATTTCTAAGTGCTGCAGTTCTACAGAAACTGCATACTGAACCTTTAATTCAAACTGTTTATTTCAAGTTGGAAATCCAATATTATTTCAAAATGTTGATCATGATTCATTTTTCTTCTCAAACCTGCAGTAGAGGTACGGTGATACTGTTTATCTCATTTTAGTTTCAACTCAGGACAATAATCCTCACAAGAGACTTTTTGTTTTTGTCCTATTTCATAATCAAGGTGAATAATATGTTTTTGCTATTATCATTAATAGGTTCTATATGTGATGCTGTGATTACGTTTGTTTTTATCATAAAACAGTGTTGTTAATGAGTTAAGACAGTTTAAATCTGTTGTATCATAAATACTGGCGTCTTAAAACTAACTCTTTAGATTTCTGACATGAACTAATCTCCTGACACGCTCTGATGTCCCCATATGCCTCTCCTGGCTCCACATGCCCAATCAGGAAGAGCTACGTTTCTGGGTCAAGCCAGCTTCAAAAGAGCTCTGACTTCCTGTTTGAAAAAGTCTGCTGAGGAACTCAAGCCATGAGGTTCCCCAAAGAGCTGAATGAACACCAATCACACGCTAAGGACGCGTCATTCAGTTAAAGATTTATAACATGCCAGTTATAAATCCATTTCGAGCTGAAAAGCTCTATTTTAATGAAATTCCTTCAAGGAATCTCTTATCTTGAAAAGCCAAACCGGGACCTGCGCCATTACTCCGTGAGGTTGACGCAGATCTCATGGAACCGCTGCAAAATGGACGCTGGTTGCCTGTAACTCATAGCAGGACATGCACGTAAGGCTGGACTAGTTACCAGAGTCGAGACAAGAAAATCTTCACGAAGGTAAAAGTCGTTCATCGCGGTACGGAAGTCTAGCCGACACCGGACCGGAGGATGTGCCGTTTCCTGGTTATACACATCAAGATATTACCCTCCTCACTGCCTACATTTTCTTCCCTTCCATCCTCCTCTTTAAACTTAATTTCTTTCTAAGCCAGAAACATTTTAAGTTAAAGTGCCAGCAGATATGTTATTATAAGATTGATAACCTGTGTTCTGTTGTTCCTAAATTACGGACGCGTGTTTCATCTGTGCTGGAGTTAATTATAGGAAACTGATCGATCACTCAATCATGTACATATGTTGTGATGTAATTAAATGATTTGTTAATTAAATGATTCAGTTCATAAATTGACGTTTCATGTTTTTACATCTCACCTCCAAGGCACAGAATTATAGGTATTAATCTAAAAAGAGAGAACCCGTGAATATTGATAAGATTGGGTCAGATAACATCTACTCACTCTTTTCATCTGGAATATTGTACAGTCAGCAAAACTGACTAGTGCATATATCCTTACAACACTAAAAAGCACCTACCATTTTTTGTGTGCACGCCTTGTCTACTTTAACATGACTATTTTTAATTGTCTAAGCTGAATTTATTTGATTCTGAAACAAGTGAGCCAGCTTTAAAAACAATGAACATGTGCATACATTTTTCAAATCATTGTTTACGCATTCGTCAGGAACTTTGTTTCCTCATGTCTAAGGCTGTAAATTCAACCTTTTTTTTGTTGTTGTTTGTTTAATCAGTAAAGCAATTGTTACAATCCAATCAGATTGGTCAGGAGAATCTTTCCTTGGTGTTGGTAAGTTGGTTAAGCTGCTCTGCTCTCATCATTGCAGGTGTTTGCCTCTGTGATACATGTTCTGTTATTACTCTGCAGTGAGAAAAGAGGACATTTCTATTTCATGCATGCATTCTGACAATGCGTTCTGAAGGCAGCATTCAGGAGGAGGCAAATCAGTTTTTATTAAAAGCAGACCTGACTCAAAGAGAAATTCACCGCACTGCGGTCAGACTTCAAACCGAGTCATTACTCGCCTGTTTTTTTTTTTATGTTCAGACTGCTGCAAATCTCTGATCCCTCTGAATCTAGCTGGAAAAAAAGAAACAGATCACCGCCGGTTTTATTTCCATTTTTCTACAACGCTGTCTGTTTTTTAACAACATGCACGTTACTGATGTTGCACAATGAACTCACTTTTAGTATAATTTTATTTAACATCGTTTTTTTTTATGTTAACCAGTTGTCGTGTGAATGTTTATAAGTATTCACACTACATGTATTGTGATCCATTTCTGTTCTGTATGTTTTTTGGCATCTTCTTCGTTCCTCAGTTTTTGTGCATTTTCAATGAATCATATATTAAAACATTCAGCTCGTTCAGCAGAAAGGTGCAATGACTAGCTTGTTGAAATGTTTAACCTTTTCTGCCTTTTTTTTCTCATAGGAAATTAATTGAGCTCATTTTACATCCTTTAACTCTTTAGATGTGTTTACAACCTTTTACTGCTTCTTTCACATTTTGTCCTGGATCAGCTTCTTTCAGTTTCGTTGTGGGAATTTAAGGACTGAGAATCTTCACCAGCATAGTTTTCATCTACTTTCAGTTAAATTCAGCCGGTTTTTTTCAGCTGTTTTGTGATCTTATTAGATTATTTCTGCTAACTACAACATTTTTGTGCTTCTTCTAACTTCTTTTTGCTAATTTCAGCTTGTTTTGCTCCTTATAGCTTATATATGCAAGTTTCATCTTTTTCTGCTATTTCAGCTATCTATTTTATGCTGATTTGAGCTTTTTCAGCTAATTCCACACATTGTTGTATTCATTTCAACTTTTTCAGCTTAATTCTGCAAAAATGTGCTCTTTCCACTTCCTTCTTGTAATTTAAGCTTCTTTTTGCTTGTTTAGCTACTATTCAGTTTTTTTTTTTTTCAGCTTATTTCAGATCATTTTCACTTTTTTGTGCTCATTTCTGTTTCTTTCATCAAACATGTTCTTTTTGCTGTCTTCTGCTGATTTAAGCTTTTTTTACCTTTTCAGCTGCTTTTTTGTGTTTTTTTAGCTAATTTCAGCAGTTTTCAGATAAATTTGTTTTCTTTGATAATTTCTGCTACTGTCAGCCTATTATTACCTATTTCTGCTAATGTCAGCTTATTATCTCCTTTCAGCTTTTTTTCTGCTAGTTTCAGCTTTTTCTGCCATTTCAGCTACTATTTAGCTGTTTTGCGCTGAATTTAGCTTTCTCAGCCAATTCCACATTTTTAGTTAATTTCAGCTCCTTCCACTTCCTTCCTGTAGTTTAAGCTTCTTCTCCTTTTCTACCTTTCAGCATTTTGTTTCTTCTGATTTCAGTTTTTTAAAATCTAATTTCTTAATGTTGGTGCTCATTTCTGATAAACCAAATTAATAAAATTTGTGTTTTTTTCTGCTTTCTTCTGCCAACTTACCATATACCATACCAGGCTTGTTCTTCCATTTCAGCTACATTTCAGCATGCTTTTAGCTAATTTCAGCTGTTGTTCAGCAAGTTCTTCACTTTCAGCTACATTTCAGCATGCTTTTAGCTAATTTCAGCTGTTGTTCAGCAAGTTCTTCAGCAAATCAGCATTCACACTGCATTTTTTGCAGTTTTTCTAGTTATGATTTTTGAACACTGATATTTAATCTCAGTTTAAAATTCTTAGTAATTTCACTTGTGGGTGATTGATGCAGAGCACTCTCAAAAGGGAAGCCTTCTGATCGAACTGAGAAGATAGGATGGATTTCATCATTAGAGTTAATCCATCAACAATGCCAGAGCACTGAATAAAGCCAGAGTAAATGAGTGTGTTTGCACTGTGGTGGAGTAAATATTAGTTTGTCCAGATAATGCGACGGGCTGCTGAGGGTTGCCACATTGCTTAAGTTACACCAGCCTCTGTTCTTTTCTGCCCAGAGAATGGCTCCTCGCTCTTTCTTCTTCTTGAAAGCAAAACAGTGGTAGCGGTCTCAAGTGGCTGAAAGTTTTAGTTGATAATCCGGTCTGTCAGTCAGGAAGACAATAAGATTAATGGTAGGGAAACTCCTATCTGGCAAACATCCTGCACAATTAAAACAGATAACTTTGTTTGAGAAATAACTCTTAAATACAGAACTGAAAGAGAAATTGCTTCTTTATGCAGCTGGAAACTGGAATGTGTTATTTTTAAGAGTAATGAAACTGGATGAAAATATGCAGTAAATACTGTTGGCCCAGTTTATTTATTTAATTATTTATTGTATTTCTAGCAATCAAATTGAAACTATTATAGTTTTACAACGCAATATACTTATCATCTATATTGCAATCAACATGAGCAATGAGAGAACAGATATTTGAAATGATAATAAATAATCTAAGAGGGAAAAGGGAGCCCTCTGCTGCTGAGTCCTGCTGTTTCAAACACTCCTCTTCCATTTCTTAATAAAGAGCAAGCATTTGTTGCATAATTGGAAACACTACAGCTGCTCTAAAATGAACAGAAAATATTTAAATGAGTCTACAAAGCCTAAAATAAATACAAAAGATATATTGAATGTATATAAGGCAAAAATAATTAGATTATCTTTAAAAATGGAGCCGTTTTTCCCGTCAATAAGCCACCATTCTCCAAAGCAGGAGCTGCTGCATGAATAAATTTGAACATTTTAAGTTGCAAGATGCACATTAATGTTCAGTGATAGACAATATACCACGTAGACACAAAGTCCTTACTGATAAAAGCAGCTTTAGGCTAAAAAGGAGTCAAAAGTGGAGCAGAGCATGACTAATTCCTCGAAGCTGCAGCCTTGATCTTTTGTTGTATCTTCAAGGTATTTTAAGTTTATTTGTTATGGGACACTGGACAGTTTTATATGCTTGTTACCGAGTGCAAACTCATTACTGTAACATCTAAGGAGCCAAAAAGGACACATGTTTAGTTGTCCAGATCGAGAGGGGACTTAGATAATTCACTGAGCCGGTTGAAGACGTTACCCAATGATCTCAGCTCGACGATGACTGCCCCTGAAAACCCAGCTCTCGTCTCAGAATCGACGATAGTCATCTTTTAATGAATAGCTGTGTGTGCGTCAAGGAGTGCTGGCTGATAGGAATCATTTTGCAGAGGTTCAGCTCTCAATAACAATCAGGGAATTCCATCTTAAACATTTGGATGTCCTCCACAATGCCACACACTCTGAGATTGTTCTTGCAGTGGACCTACACCAAAATAAAACTTGGCATGGCCGACGCATTCTTGCCCAATTCAACAGCTCCAAGTCTGAATGACCCCCCCTACACACACACACACACACACAGCTCCCCACCCAGCTCCAGGATCTATTTGCTGATGTGAACGCTGACTCTTTGTTGGTGCGTTCTGATCTCAGGACGTGATACCGAGCAGCCAACCGCTTCATATAAAGGTGGGATGACAAGGCCAGGGAATGGAGGCACAAGCACAGCTCCCTGTGAGTGCGTCTGAAAAGCCCAAATTGAGCCATTTTCCCCAATCCCCAGGGAGAGTCCTTATCACCTGCAAGATCCAGAGCAGACTGTGTATAATTTGCAAAATACTATGCTGATACTGCAAATGAGGTTTAATAGCTGCTCTGGCCCTGTTAAGCCTCATAATGTACTTTTATACGCTTTGATAGTCAGTAGCAGAGACATTCTCTTAAACAAACACAGCAACGTGCAGGAGAGAAGTCAAGGCATCAGTCAGTGGGTGTCTGCTGTCATAGATGACTGATATATGCAGGGTTACTCATCGTGTCCTGTCAAAGCTATTAGACACGAACAACCCGAGTAAACTTCTCAGTATTTTCTTCTTGCCTTGGGCTAGATGAGAACTATAATTTTTCAAGGATCAGTCTGACAGACTGTCAACCCTAATATGGCGTGTTGTAACTCCCCGGGCACTGTTTGCTAATTTCTAACCCAACCTGAACCTGAAAAAAGGATGTAGTAAATTGTGACTTATTGCTGCAATCACTGCCGATTCTGTCAGCACTGCGATCAATCACGTCAGCAAATCTACCTTGAGCTTCTATAATTTTAAGAGGATCTGCACATGATAGTAAAAATAAAATTAAAAGATTAGATTGCAGGGGGGTATTTACAGTTTACAGCTAGTCTCAGACAGATTTGTCGGCAGTTTTGCTCAAGATATTTAGTTTGTGTCGATGCGTAAGTTCCATGTTCCTTCATAATTTTATTGGTGCATATGAGAACACAAGTTTGATATTCTAAAATGTTAATACAAAGTATATTATGTCTTTATCTGCTTTTGCAAATACATCTGTGGCAATTTTTCATTCATTCAACCTTTATTTAGACAGATAAGTCACATTGAGCCTCGAAGACTCATTTACAAGTGAGATCTGCTTGGACAGACAAAAAAGTAATGAAATTAGACACATTGGGAAATGGAGGCAAAAAAAATCCTATTAAAATCTTTCTTCTTGCCTGAGAAAAAATATTATAATCTTAAAAAACACCTTGCACAAATAAGCACATAGTGACGTAGACATTTTGCAGAGGAGGGGAGACACCGGGAATGATGAGCAATGTTCATAGATGCTCTCGAGGTCACTGTAAGAGTTCTGATAAGGATAGAATAATCAACCAGGTCCCTTCAATGAGATCCGTAAACATTCTCGAGGATGTCGGGGGATGGCCAAGGTCAACACTAATGAGAATCCAAGAGTGTTGAAATGATGACAGAATGTTTATTCATCTGGTTCATACTGCTATCTTTTGAGGTCAATGAGATGCACACATCAGGATATTTTATATCAATATCTGTGACCATTTGCATCACCTGCAAGAAAACATTGTTGCCTGAAAATGCAAGAAAAATAAAAGTAGTACTCTAATGGGAAACGTTTAGAGATTATTTAGCCAAAGGGTATTCTTTCTGTTAATCTGCATGTACTTCAAAACACGGTATTCCTTTTCTCTTGTTTCACCAAATGCAATGGCAATATTAAGCACCTCACACATCCCTGCAAGACTGGCTTATCTGAGTAAAGAAAAGATAAAGAAGGAGATGAGATGTGACTGAGGGAAGAGCATTACCGGTACTGACAGGTGCTGGCCTGCCCCCATGAGGAACAGCTTACTCACCTCAACCTGCAGCTAATGAGTTCTGTTCAAGTCAAAAGATTTGAGTTGCCTCTTAGCTAATCACTACATGGAAACGTTTCAAAATCAAGCAGCTCTTTTTTTTTGTTTTGTTTTAATGGGTTTTAAAATGGTGATGCAAGATACAATCAGAGGCAGATTTTTCATTCAGAATGAAACACCTCAAGACCGGAGATGGACCTGAGCAAACACATTCTCATCCGCTAGTGAAAATGGATACGCTGTTGACCTGTCCAGCCACACAAAAGCCGTTCCCAGTGCGCAGGTGAGTAACCTGAAATCTCTTAGTTAAATATTGTGAGTGTCCCTCCTTAGAGAGGGAATTTGTATGTTTACCTTGAGATCCAAGGGATTAGGAGATCAACACTCCATGCAGGTGGGGGGACCCCTACTGCAGTTAAATAAAAAAAGGTGCAAAAATCTTAATGTTTTTGCACATTTTTCAAACATTTATTTAATTATTTTGCAGTAAAGTTGAAGTTATTTAGGTGGCTAAAAACAAAAATCAGTGCAGATAAATTTTATGTAACCAAAATACAAAATGCATCAAATTTATTCTCAAATAGGCTATATACTTTACTGCAAATTAACAATATTGTTTGGCTTGCACTTCCGCTCCGTATGTGAGACAAATAGGATTAAAGATTCTCCTCTGTGGCTAAAGCTATGGAGCATTAGCCAAAACAAGAATGATAGGAAACTTCACCATGTCAGCGAGTATTCACATCACTTATTTTCCTCTGCTTGGGGGTGGATGTGGTGAAAATGATTGCTGATGATTCTCAAAAATTCTCTAACAGATCCACAGAAAGTTGCTTAGCAAGATTTGCCATGTGCTAGGCTTGCAACAAGTTGGTAAAACAATTCATATCAGATTTATGATTTAGTAGACTATAATATTCTTTTAGTTATGTATAAACCTCAGAATTACTTACTACCATCGAACGTTCAAGCATATTTTGTGAAAAGGAAAAGTTGTTGTAATTTAAAGGGAATAGATATTTTTGTAAAACCAAAGTATAGAATCAGTTTAAAGGGTCGGTCTACTACAACACAGGGAATAGGTCTATGGAATAGTTTGGAGGACGATGTAAAAAAAGTGAAGTCAATGTTTATATTTAAGAAAAAGATTTTAACTATTTTGTTGAAAAGATACATATAAGTTAATATCTAATGAATTCTAAACGGTAAATTTTGATAAGTTATGTATTTTGCTTTATTATGTATAGATGATTATTGTTTGAATTGATAGTTTGAATTGATTTTGTTTAAGAAGGAGCAGATAAGACATTTTTCTTCTTCTGCTTCCATTCATTTTATGTTTTTTTTTTAAATTGAAATTGTCTTTGTTTTTTAAAAGGAAAATGAATGAATTAAATAAATGAATAAATAAATATCAGATTTTTCCCAATTTCTCATCTGGGATATGCACTCACATTTCAGTCCTATCAAGAGCAATTATGTAAAACAAGGCAAACCGATATTGTGTATTGAATGCCGGTTTAAGCTGCAGATGCCATTTAAGCAGGCACAAACATGCAGTTTTATTCCCAGCGTCGTGATCTTACTCCACCAATACAAAAAACTGCTAAATGGACTTTCTTCAATCTTCACAAATCTGAATGGGCCGTCATCCAACTGATTGTGCCGGGATTGTCCTACATGAGGGCACATTGACTGTGTGCAGTGGAGGGAAGTGTCTTAATCTAGGAGGCATCCACATGGGTGGTAAGAGGGACACTCAAATGGCATCGACGTTAGCTTTGCATGCTAAATGTCAAACAAATGAAAAGTTGTATGTCAACTTAAAAAAAATAATAATCCCATTTTCATACCACAATTTTGTTTTTGTTCTGATGTCCGAAGCTTCAACTCAGCTTCACCATCATTGTGCTTCAGCCCAGCTGCGGATGATGCAGCTGTGCATTAACACTGACCTTGACATCTGTCTTCATGAGGAAGCACAATAGTCAGCCTATTTCCAGCCAGTGACCCCTGCTGCCAGGTTGAAGCAGATGGAAAGTGTCTGCTTTTCGAGGTGGCAGATCGAGGAGGCTTGTTACCACTTATCTCTCCTCCTGATATCATCTTCGCTGCTCCAGTGAGGGATTTTTCTCAAGATGCACAACCAGATTAAACTTGTAAAAAAACCAACTCTGAATGCTGAAAAAGCCACAGAGTGGTGTGAGAGCGCGAGCTCCAACTTTACGCCACACATTATATCACTTGCAGTCTTTTCCTATGAAGAAAATGTTCTTAGAAAATATGAATTGAGAGTTTTTCTGCATAATAGTACTTAGAAAATATGAATTAAGAGTTTTTCTGCATAATAGTATACACTATTTTTGACAGATTGAAATTTGTGGTCGCAGTGTCTTGTGCTTAAAAATAATATCTCACTTTTAGCTTAAAGCTATTTTTGATGCTATGATTTTTATTTTTCTGTGTTTCTACTTGCAGTGCAGTACAGTGACCATACGCTTCACTCACATTAGTGGGAATGCACCAAGGCGGTCAGTGTTGTGCTGTAAATTCTTTCCTTTACTCTTGTGGTGAGCTCTTTTTTCCAAGGACATTTTGTCTAATCCACCTCAGCTGCCTTCACTCAGAGCTGGTAAAAAAAGCCTGAGGGACTGGTTTTCATAAAACATAAATATCTGCTAAGAGTCTGGGTATGATCCTCTTTAATAAAATGATGAGTAACATTTCCTTGTTGCCGCTTGCAGCTCTGGTCCTTTCAAAGAAATGAAGACTATTATTGCATTCTGTGAGCAAAGGAGAGCAACAAGAAGGTCCTCGTGAGTGAAACTCACGGTAATAAAAAGCACACTTTCTCCCTCTCAACACAGCAAGAGTTATTTTTGAAAGATAAAAACAGATTTTGTTATTGAATTTGATCATTCTAATTTTTTCCCATCTGTGTTGACTCTGGATTACAGTCATCTCTGAATGTGTGAAAGTGTTCATTCTCTTTCTACTTCAATGTAGGAACCCAGCAACATTTTAAACAGGCTCCAGTGTGTCCAAAACTAATCTGACAGGGTTTTTACCAACATTACATCCTAGCAGCACATCCCTCTGAACCTTATTTATCTTCACATGTTTCCAATCAAGTTTCAAACCCATAAGAAAGAGGGAAAAAATCATCCTTCTTACTTACAAATCAATTCATGGTCTTTCCTCTCAATGCCTGTCAAATCTGTGAAGCTTCAGTGAGAAAGCATTCAGTGTTGCAGCCAAAACAATTATAATCCATGCAGTGCATCATCCCAGGACATGTAAAAACTCCAATTAAAAAAAGGTCAAATCACAATGACTTTCCATCACACTCCAATTATCTGCTCGTGACTTGTTGAGTGTAAAGCTTCCTTTAGAACTTGTGAAACAAGAAGGTGACATTTTTATGATCTAACAATGTGTCATGTTTTTAATATTACAATTGTTGGAAACAATTTTGGTTTAGACAAACTGAGAAAACAGTTTTCTGATGTTAAGGGGAAATCTTTGTTGCACAATACTAAGGTTTTATTTTATTTTTTTCCTCGAGAAACTCCTGGCTGCACACGTACACTGTAGGTGTAAACGAACAACATTTGAAAAAACGGAATTACATTTGGGAAAAAAAAATTACATTTGAAAAAAAACGGAATTACATTAAGCCAAACCGGAAGTGGTCAAAGCGGAAGTGGTCGGAATCACATTAGAAAAAAACGGAATTACATTTGGAAAAACACAACAAAAACAACAAAAGCACAAAAACATTTGAAAAAACGAAATTACATTAGAAAAAACAGAATTACATTTGAAAAAACAGAATGACATTTGGAAAAACGGAATTACATTGACAAACTTTAAAAAAAAACTTTATTAACAACATAAAACTGAACACAGTATACACACACAAACACACACACACGGAGGTAGTTAGCATGCTATCCTTTAGCCTTAACAACATAAAACCGAACACAGTATACACACACGTCACACACACAAATGCACTGAGCTTTTTTCTAATGCAATTTCGTTTTTTCAAATGTTGTTGTGTTTTTGTTGTGTTTTTCCAAATGTAATTCCGTTTTTTTCTAATGTGATTCGGGCCACTTCCGCTTTGGCCACTTCCGGTTTGGCTTAATGTAATGTGTTTTTTTCTACTTCCGCTTTGGCCACTTCCGGTTTGGCTTAATGTAATTTGTTTTTTTCTACTTCCGCTTTGGCCACTTCCGGTTTGGCTTAATGTAATTCTTTTTTTTTCAAATGTCATTCGGTTTTTTCAAATGTAATTTCGTTTTTTCAAATGTCATTCTGTTTTTTCAAATGTTGTTGTGTTTTTGTTGTTTTTTTCCAAATGTAAATCTGTTTTTTTAATGTTGTTCATTTACACCGTAATTTTAACTTATAAAACACAAAGCAAGCGTGTCTTTTTCAAAATAAGCAAATTGTGTGGTGTTTCCATCAGTCAGGATTCAGATATTTGGATTTGCTTTTTCTTTTAGTCTGACTTGTGAGTTTTTTGTTTTTGTTTTTCCTCTGAAAAAGGGGAACTGCAGGAAGTTGGGTACAACACTGCTGGGTATTCTAACAGATGGATACTTGGGATGAATCGAGGCTAAGTTTCAGCCAAGGCCTGAATGTGTGTGTTGGACGGCACATTGCATATCTGGAGACCACACAGGTTCCATAAGCATTTCTGAATCTCTCTACTGCCCTTTATCTTTGTCTGAACATCTCCCTTAGGGATCGGGGTCATAAGTTCAATACCAGCGGGGAACCGGCACAGAATACAGACATGTGGCACTGAGCTGCTAATTATCTTTTCAAATGTGATTAATATTTCAAATGTTTCAAATAACGGGTGGAGATGATTTGCTAAGATTTCTTAGAAAAACTATATATTGAATAAAATGGTCAAATTGGACATTTTCGTTAAAGTCCGTTTAGTGACGCTATTTTGCGGACGCTAAACAAACACATGCCTGCACTCACACAGACAAGCAAAACCAAAAATGTCATGTTGCCTTTGGCAGTTGACAATAAAATAATCAGCAACTGATATTTTCTGTAAAAGATCACCAGAGTCAGCGTATTGAGGTGAAACCTGTTGTCCTCCTCGTTTTCTCTCACCTGTACCATGTGGAAGAAGAAACTCGCCAACCTGTGAACTCTTTCCCAACAACAGCGATCTTATAAGCGAAAAAGTACTGTATACAGACAAACAAATTACGTTTGGAGCTGTGCGTTTTAAAGGGAGCAGGAGGTATAAATGAGGTGCTGAAGCCTCTCGGTTATAAATGAGTTTGTCACACTGCCACGGTTGGCCATAAATGACCTCACCAGACATGCCGCTGCAGTAAACTAAACTAATAAGAATGTGCAGGAAGGAAAACACTGCCTGCAGTGCAGCAAGGCTACCAAAGAGCAAGCTGCTAAAAAGCATAAATCTTACTTTGATAAATCTCAGTGGATGGTTGTCACTTTACACGTGTAGAGTCAGAGCCAGCAGGTATTAGGTAAAAGGGCACACACTCTTCGTGCATCCGCAGTTATAAAGGCAAAGGCCTGACTCCTGTGAAAAGAGACTTCCATGTGTACTTGTACCTTCTGTGGCCATTTAACCTGGAACAGATGTCATCAATAAATAACAATGACCCATGGAGGCATTCCAGCATGTGATCGAGACACCTTTTTTTTGCATTTTGTAGCGTGTTTGGCTTGTCTAGCTGGTCAACACCTGATCAAACTGCAAGGTTTTTAAACATAGACGTGTGAAGCCTGTGTTCATGATACCATACAAGCTGCAGAAACAGTGATACTTTGAAAACTCCCAGGGTAAAGCAACAGCTTAGCTTACACACACTGCCGGCTCCCCCGGGAGCCGAGTGAGAGTCGTTACAATCTGCCTCTTGTTACAAGGCCTGCTACTAACTTATGACCTGTCGTCTTGCCTTTCTAATCTTTCCACAAACATGTAAGTAAAGAGTTACATGTTCCCTTGTGATTTATTGCAAAATGTCCTCTATTATCCATTCTCTATGTCTGGTTTAACGTCATGCAGTGGTTCACACATGAGTCTTGTAATTTGACAATTCATCGTCTGATTTATTGGACTGAGCATAACGCCGTAGACAAGGTTTGACCAAATAGTTGCAAGTCCTTCATTTCTAAGCAGAGGGTTCAATCAACTTCAATTCAGTTTATTTATATAGTGCCAAATCACAATCAATTTGTCTCAGGGCACTTTACAGAAACATTCACATACTGTACAGAGAAAAGCCAATTAGTAAAGTTCTAAGGAAGCCAGCAGACTCATTGACTCTTCACTTCATTGCAGTCTCCCATCCTGAGCAAGCACAATGGCAACAGTGGGAAGGAAAAACTCCCTTTTAAAAGGAGGAAACCTCCAGCAGAACCAGGCTCAGGACAAGCGTCCATCTGCTTTGACCAGGTGGGCTTGAGAGGGCAGGAAGGAGAAACAGACAAACGCAGACTGTCAGGTCCAGATGTCGGTGCAGGTGAACATGAAACAGTGGTGGGATGTAACTAAGTACTTTGTTACTGTACTTAAGTACATTTTTCATGTACTGTATATGTACTTTACTTAAGTAGAGTTAAACGTGGTACTTTCGACTTTTACTCAACTACATTTTACATTAAGTATCTTAACTTTCTGCTACACTACTTTTCTATAAGACTTTGTGTTACATGTTACATTAACGTTGCATTTTTTGGTTTGTTTGTTTGTTTGAAAGCAACCAAAGGTGAGAGGGGAGTTGGTCCATTGAATCCCTGCAAAGTGGGCAGGTAACATTAGACCCACCTTCAAGAAGAGCTGGGCCAATGACATATATTTTAATATATACATCACTGAACTGGGCACACCCGCAGCACAGCTAACACACCCAAACTGGATTCCACCGTTGAGAGTCAGCCAGAAGATATGTGCCACCCACGTCCTTATTGAAAGATGATTGAAAGATTATTGAAAGATTATTGAAAGACTGTTCAGTACAATAGGACAGATTTTCTCTCCCAAAAGAGTCAGACTGGACTAAAAAAACTTTGAAAACCAACTTCTTCTGAACTTGAACAAGAAATTCTTGCTGCAAAATTAAAATGTGTCAGTCCATGATGTTAGGAGACAAGAGATGTCTCCAAATGACTCAACACTCAGTTCCAAGTTTTGAAAACGGTGTCAGGAAATTAAAATATTGTTCACTATTGACCCATTACAAAGTTGACTAGACAGTATTTTAACTAGAGTTGATAAACTGGAGTTGAAATTATCAAATTTTCTTTTGTTACTTGTGTCTAACGCTCCGTTTTCAGGCAGACAACTTTAACTTAAATGTATTTACTGCAGTTAAAATGACACGTTGGTTTTATTTTGTGTTAAATAAAAACGTTCAAAGGTATAATCATTCCTCCCTTATTTTGCTTGATGTCATTTAACTCTGCATGTCATCCCTGAAATTCTCATGCACAGAATCACAAGTCCAAGTGTGAACTGTGTCACAGAGTAAACACAATAAAAACATGCATTATCTGCAGCATTGTTCATTAAAATGACTCTACACTATTAATGTATTACAGAAAATATACATACGGTAGGAATACTTAATGCTATTGTAGACCATTGCATTAGGTAATACATTCAGCAAGTACTTATACTTTTAATACTTTAAGTATTTTTAAAAGCAAGTACTTTTACTTAAGTAAAAATTTTAATGTGGTACTTCTACTTGTACCAGAGTACATTTTTGTCTGTTTATTTGTACTTTTACTTAAGTACAGTGTTTGAATACTTTCTCTACAACTGACCTGAAAGACAAGAAACACATGTTAACAGAGCAAGTAAAGACAGTAGCAGAGTGAAGAAATGTGGTCAGTTTGTCCTCCAGCAGTCTAAGCCTATAGCAACATAACTAAGGGACAGCTCAGGAAACCCAAGCTGACCCTATAGGATTTATCAAAAAGGAAAGTCTTGAGTCCAGTCTTAAAACTGGAAAATGTGTCAGCCTCATGGACAGAAACTGGAAGTTGGTTCCACAAGAGAGGAGCCTGATAACTGAAAGATCTTCCTCCCATTCTGCTTTTGGAAACACTAGGAACAACAAGTAAACCTGCAGTCTGAGAGCGAAGTGCTCTGTTAGGAAAATGTGTAACAATAAGTCTTGCAATATAAGATGGAGCTAGGTTGTTGAGAGCTTTGTAGGTTAGAAGTAAGATTTTGAATTCTATTCTGGACTTGACAGGGAGCCAATGAAGAGAAGCTAAAACTGGAGAGATGTGATCTCTCCCACTAACTCCAGTTAAGACTGGCAGCAGCATTTTGGATCAACTGAAGACTTTTTAAAGATAAACCATTGCAATAGTCCAGTCTAGATGTGACAAATGCATGAACCAGTTTTTCTGCATCCTTTTTAGAAAACATGTTTCTAATTTTAGCAATATTACGCAGGATGATTTTAGTTTAACAATCTGGCATCAGTGACTGTCAGTATGCATTTTTATTATGCCTTTAATTGCAGATTAGTGGCTGTTAAATTAGCACGGATGAGAAATATTCATGTTACAGTCTTGCCATCGGTTTTAAAAGTATTTTGCTTCAGGATCTTAGGAGTACCTTTGAAGCCAGCTTCCGTTTGAATGCATGACAGGGTCACTGGGAAGTCCTTAGTGAAGGATGGCTTGTGATGCTCACTGAGCTGCATCTGATAACCGTCGCAAATGGAGCGTTTCAAAGGACACAAACTTCTACATGAAGTGACTTCCACTTCTCTCTTTTTCTTTGCTGCTGGAGCATAGAGTTAAAGACATGTTCACATGCCATCATACAGTGTCCAGGTTAAATATGGTATGATAATCCATTCAGTATGTAAAGAGTTTATTTTGAGGAGGGAACTAAAATAAACTGGAGCAGTATTTACAGAGAAAATGGCAGCCAAAAATGTGACCTTTTTTCCCGGAGATTACGGCTCCCTCATTTATCTTGTATTCTCTTGAGCAAAAAGGAGACAAGGTAACTAATGTGTATGAACATTTTCTCTTTATTATTGTTAAGCAGTCATTTAAACATAATTGTTGCTTTCTTTTGAACACGTCAATCTGCAACACTCTGATTCCACTCTGTAGAAGTAAGTTGCATACGCATTGGCGTGAGCAACGACTTCAATAAAACGCTAAAAATTTCCTGTAAGAATTCTCGACTTATGTGATGATTCAGAACATTGCATGTCAAAGGAGGGAACCTTGGTGGTCCAGTGTTAGCCGCCATTAAAGAAACATTATTTTTCTTCCTCTTGACCCTTAGAAATGCCTGCAACACCAAGATGCCCTCTCTTGGAAATAGCAGCTGTGTTTTTAGTTACATAACAGGAAACAGCTGCCAGGAATAATCCCAGTGTCTGGTTCTGTGGGTCCAGGTCTGGGGTCCTGTACAGGTTGTTCTGTTTGTTTAGACAAAATGCTTGGATGT
>JBBPBX010014691.1:34758-50525 GCA_038048925.1 Garcialebias charrua | reverse complement strand
TATAGCAGTGATAGGAAACACTCTCAGCTATCACTACACCAAGTTTCAGCTCAATATCACTAAAATTGACCATTTTATAGTATTTTTAATTTTTGCATTGTCGGCCATCTTGGATTTTTTTTTTGGATTCTATACATGATAGATAATGTCCTCAGCTACAACCTCACCAAATTTCAGCTCTCTATGTATAAAGATGGCCGAGTTATAACCATTTGAAAGTAGCGTTGGCGGCCATCAGCTGAAATTGGTCAAAAACAGCTGAATATTATCTAAAACAGCAGAAATAGGCTTAAATTAGCAGCAGGATTTAGTAAGAGCTTAATTGGGAATAATCTGAAACATCTTAAACAATCTGAAATCTGAAATAATCTGAAATAAGCAAAAAAAAGTGGAAATTATCTGAAAAAAGCTAAAGATAGCATAAACAGCTGAATATTATCTAAAATAGCAGAAATAAGCTTAAATTATCTGAAGTAATTAGAAATAGCATAATTGTGAATAATCTGAAATATCTGAAACAATCTGAAATCTGAAAAAATCTGAACTAAGCAGAAATAAGCAAAATAAAATTGAAATTATCTGAAAAAAGCTTAAGATAGCAAAAACAGCTGAATATTATCTGAAATAGCAGAAAGAAGCTTAAAAGTCTTAGAAATTAGTAGAGAGAGTACAGTTTTGCAGAATTATGCTGGAAAAAGTTGAAATGAGTTCAAATAATGTGGAATTTGTTGAAACAAGCCTAAATTAGCATTAAAACAGCTTAATAGTAGCTAAAATAGCAGAAGAAGCTGAAACTAGCAGAAATAAGCACAAAGCAGCATAATCTGAATAATCTAAAATATCTGAAACAATCTGAAATCTGAAAAAATCTGAACTAAGCAGAAATAAGCAAAATAAAGTTGAAATTATCTGAAAAAAGCTTAAGATAGCTAAAACAGCTGAATATTATCTGAAATAGAAGAAAGAAGCTTAAATGTCTTAGAAATTAGTAGAGAGAGTAAATTTTTTCAGTATTTGGCTGGAAAAAGTTGAAATGAGTTCAAATAATGTGGAATGTGTTGAAACAAGCCTAAATTAGCATAAAAACAGCTTAATAGTAGCTAAAATAGCAGAAGAAGCTGAAAATAGCAGAAATAAGCACAAAGCAGCATAATATGAAGTATCTGAAACAATCTGAAATTGAAAAAAATCTGAAATAAGTAGAAATAAGCAAAATAAAGTTGAAAATATCTGAATAAAGCTGATATTGGCCAAAAACAGCTGAACAACAGCTAAAACAAGCAGAAACAATCTTAAATTACCAGAAGGAAGTTGGTAGAGCATGGTTTTGCTGAATTAGGCTGAAAAAAGTTGGATTGATTAAAAAAAATTGTTGAAATAGCTGAAAAAGCTGAAATTTGCATAAAACAGCTAAATAGTAGCTAAAATAAGCTGAAATAATCTGAAATTACCAGAAGGAAGTTGGTAGAGCATGGTTTTGCTGAATTAGGCTGAAAAAAGTTGGATTGATTTTAAAAACTTGTTGAAATAGCTGAAAAAGCTGAAATTTGCATAAAACAGCTAAATAGTAGCTAAAGTAGCAAAAATATGTTAATCTTTGAAAAATTTGCTGAAAGGAGCATAATGATCTGAAATTAGCAGAAATAAGTCAGTAGATGTACAAAAATGTTGAAGTAAGCTGCATTAGGCTGAAAAGAGTGCAACACAGTTCAAGAAACAGCTGAAATCAGCTGAAAGTAGCTGAAATATTTTTTTTAAATGTACAAGGTAGCTGAAGGAAGCCGAGCTGGTCCAAAATGTGAAAAAAGTAGTGAAATATTGTAATGAGTTCCAAAGATATCAAGGATGTAAAATGAGCTCCATTCATTTTCAATGGGAAAAAAGTGGCCGAAAAAGCTGAATATTTCAAAAAGCTGAAGTTGCATCAATACCAAAAGTCATAGCCGGAGTGTCCTCAATGAGCTGAACATTTTGATATATGAATTGTTGAAATAGCACAAAAACTGTAGGAGGAGTAGCGTGCCAAAAAACGTACGGAGTGAAGATAGTAACTATAATAATAAATATAAACACAATCACTATAGTGTGAATGCCTATGTGGCATTCACACAACTAGATTGCATTTCCTGAGAAAATGCATGTGTGAATGCCAAAATGGCCGTTATGACTTGAATGTTTAATCAAAATGGCCGCTTTACCTAATGTGCTTATTAAATCAAAATGGCTAACTTGTCTACTTAAATTGTAGAACCAAAATGGTAACAATACATGCATTGACTTACTTCGCAAGGCAATTAACTGCCTTGTATATTGAACCAAAATGGCCACTTCACCTAATTTGCATATTCAATCAAAATGGCCGCTTCACCTAATGCATGATAAAGAATGTCCATAGCTACAACCTCACCAAATTTCGGCTCTCTATGAATAAATATGGCTGATTTAAAGCCATTTGAAAGTAGCGTTGTTGGCCATCTTGGATTTTACAGTATTTTTAATGTTTTGCTTTGTCGGCCATCTTGGATTTTTGATTTGGATTCCGTACATGATAGAGGATTCCCTCAGCTACAACCTCACCAAATTTCGGCTCTCTATGTATAATAATGGCTAAGTTAAAGCCATTTGAAAGTAGCGTTGGTGGCCATCTTGGATTTTACAGTATTTTTAATGTTTTGCTTTGTCTGCCATCTTGGATTTTTGATTTGGATTCCGTACATGATAGAGGATTCCCTTAGCTACAACCTCACCAAATTTCAGCTCTCTATGAATAAAGATGGCTGAGTTAAAGCCATTTGAATGTAGCGTTGGCGGCCATCTTGAATTTTTACAGTTTTTTAATGTTTTACTTTGTCGGCCATCTTGGATTTTTGATTTGGATTCCGTACATGATAGATAATGTCCTCAGCTACTACCTCACCAAATTTCGACTCTCTATGTATAATGATGGCTGAGTTAAAGCCATTTGAAAGTAGCGTTGGCGGCCATCTTGGATTTTTGATTTTGATATAGCATTTGATAGGAAACATTCTCAGCTATCACTACACCAAGTTTCAGCTCAATATCACTAAAATTGACCATTTTATAGTATTTTTACTTTTTTGCATTGTCGGCCATCTTGGATTTTTTTTTGGATTCTATACATGATAGATAATGTCCTCAGCTACAACCTCACCAAATTTCAGCTCTCTATGTATAAAGATGGTCGAGTTATAACCATTTGAAAGTAGCGTTGGCAGCCATCAGCTGAAATTGGTCAAAAACAGCTGAATATTATCTAAAATAGCAGAAATAAGCTTAAATTAGCAGCAGGAATTAGTAAGAGCTTAATTGGGAATAATCTGAAACATCTTAAACAATCTGAAATCTGAAATAATCTGAAATAAGCAAAAAAAGTTGAAATTATCTAAAAAAAGCTTAAGATATCATAAACAGCTGAATACTATCTAAAATAGCAGAAATAAGCTTAAATTATCTGAAGTAATTAGAAATAGCATAATTGTGAATAATCTGAAATATCTGAAACAATCTGAAATCTGAAAAAATCTGAACTAAGCAGAAATAAGCAAAATAAAGTTGAAATTATCTGAAAAAAGCTAAAGATAGCAAAAACAGCTGAATATTATCTGAAATAGCAGAAATAAGCTTAACTGTGTTAGAAATTAGTAGAGAGAGTGTAGTTTTGCAGAATTAGGATGGAAAAAGTTGAAATGAGTTCAAATAATGTGGAATTTGTTGAAACAAGCCTAAATTAGCATAAAAACAGCTTAATAGTAGCTAAAATAGCAGAAGAAGCTGAAACTAGCAGAAATAAGCACAAAGCAGCATAATCTGAATAATCTAAAATATCTGAAACTATCTGAAATCTGAAAAAATCTGAACTAAGCAGAAATAAGCAAAATAAAGTTGAAATTATCTGAAAAAAGCTTAAGATAGCAAAAACAGCTGAATATTATCTGAAATAGCAGAAAGAAGCTTAAATGTCTTAGAACTTAGTAGAGAGAGTACATTTTTGCAGAATTTGGCTGGAAAAAGTTGAAATGAGTTCAAATAATGTGGAATGTGTTGAAACAAGCCTAAATTAGCATAAAAACAGCTTAATAGTAGCTAAAATAGCAGAAGAAGCTGAAACTAGCAGAAATAAACACAAAGCAGAAGAATATGAAGTATCTGAAACAATCTGAAATTGAAAAAAATCTGAAATAAGTAGAAATAAGCAAAATAAAGTTGAAAATATATGAATAAAGCTGAAATTGGCCAAAAACAGCTGAACAACAGCTAAAACAAGCAGAAACAATCTTAAATTACCAGAAGGAAGTTGGTAGAGCATGGTTTTGCTGAATTAGGCTGAAAAAAGTTGGATTGATTAAAAAAAATTGTTGAAATAGCTGAAAAAGCTGAAATTATCATAAAACAGCTAAATAGTAGCTAAAATAGCTAAAATATCTTAATCTTTCAAAAATTATCTGAAAGGAGCATAATGATCTGAAATTAGCAGAAATAAGTCAGTAGAAGTACAAAAATGTTGAAGTAAGCTGCATAAAGCTGAAAAGAGTGCAAAGCAGTTGAAAAAACAGCTGAAATTAGCTGAAAGTAGCTGAAATATTTTTTAAAAAATGTACAAGGTAGCTGAAGGAAGCTAAGCTGGTCCAAAATGTGAAAGGAGTAGTGAAATATTCTAAAGAGTTCCAAAGATATCAAGGATGAAAAATTAGCTCCATTCATTTTCAATGGGGAAGAAAATGGCCGAAAAGGCTAAATAATTCAAAAAGCTAAAGTTGCACCAATACCAAAAGTCATAGCCATCATGTCCTGAATGAGCTGAACATTTTGATATATGAATTGTTGCAATAGCACAAAAACTGTAGGAGGAGTAGCGTGCCGAAAAACGTACGGAATCAGGATAGTAACCGGAAGACAATCTCTATAGTGTGAATGCCTTGTTGGCATTCACACAACTAGAAAAACCGCATTTCCTACGAAAATGCACGTGTGAATGCCTTAGCGCCGCTCCGCCCTTCTCGCGACGACCGCGGGAAGTCCAGCTGGTCCACCCTGAAACACTCTCGTGCCTTTCCCGTACCCGTTCGGCACCCAATGCGTGCACCCGATTTGGTCCACATTCCAAAATGGCCGCCTTCCCATTTATCGTACACCGTTGATGCCAGAGGGTTTTCTGTGCGTCTTTGTGAATTGGACAAGCGTACCAAATTTCATGATCCTACGTGAAACTAAGGCCAATGCGAAGGGTAGTTTGAAATTTTCTAGGTGGCGCTCTTGAGCCGTTTCTGTTGCAATTTTGGCCACGCCCCCAAAATATGTAATCGTTCACCAGTCCTGATGAGTCTGCCAATTTTGGTGAGTTTTGGGATATGAAAAAGCCCCCAAAATGCTATTTCATTTTAGCTCCATTCATTTTCAATGGGATAAAAATGGCCGAAAATGTCGCCTTTCCTTTCATCGTACAACGTTGGTGCCAGAGGGTTTTCTGTGCGCCTTGGTGAATCGGGGAGGTGTACCAAATTTCATGATCCTACGTGAAACTAAGGCCAATGCGGAGGGTAGTTTGAAATATTCTAGGTGGCGCTCTTGAGCCGTTTCTGTTGCAATTTTGGCCACGCCCCCAAAATATGTAATTTTTCACCAGTCCTGACGAGTCTGCCAAATTTGGTGAGTTTTGGGATATGATAAAGCTCCCAAAAGGCCAAACGTATTGTGACGGCGTTACGTCTGATTCGCCACATCGCCACGCCCACATGCTCCACCCAAAACAACCAGTCGTGGAAAGCTTGTTACAGCAACATGTCTTCGGTCACTGGACAGACCGTCACGCTGATTAGGTAACAGGTGTCCGATCGGGACGTTCAATGTACAACTGTACACTTCCTGTTGTGAGGGGGCGTGGCTTAATTATTGTCATGATTTGACCATTCAGTATTGCAGGGGACCGGATGTGGGTCAATCACTGAAGGTTTGATGTATTAGACGGTTTTCGTGTAGGTGCTATTAGTGTTTCGTTTGTGACGGCGTGACGGCTGATTCGCCACATCGCCACGCCCACATGCTCCACCCAAAACGGTCAGTGTTGGAAAGCTTGTTACAGCAACATGTCTTCGGTCACTGGACAGACCGTCACGCTGATTAGGTAACAGGTGTCCGATCGGGACGTTCAATGTACAACTGTACACTTCCTGTTGTGAGGGGGCGGGGCTTAAATAATGTCATGATTTGACCATTCAGTATTGCAGGGGACGGGATGTGGGTCAATCACTGAAGGTTTGATGTATTAGACGGTTTTCGTGTAGGTGCTATAAGTGTTTCGTTTTTCATGGCGAGATGCCTAACTTTGAGGCCAGGCCACGCCCCTTCAGCATATATGAAAACGTGAGGTTTTGATATTTTTTCACTCCCCCATGTCTGAGTGATGAGTCTGCCAAATTTGGTGAGATTTAAGATATGATAAAGCCCCCCAAAGGCCATTTCATTTTAGCTCCATTCATTTTCAATGGGAAAAAAATGGCCGAAAAGGCTAAATATCTCAAAAAGCTAAAGTTGCATCATTACCAAAAGTCATAGCTGGATTGTCCTGAGCGAGCTGAACATTTTGATATATGATTTGTTGAATTGGCACAAAAACTGTAGGAGGAGTAGCGTGCCAAAAAACGTACGGATGGAAGATAGTAACTGGAATAATATTAAATATAAACACAATCTCTATAGTGTGAATGCCTTGTTGGCATTCACACAATAATCTTCAACCAACAGTACAAAATGACTAACTCTTTCTAAATTTCTAACTAATACAATACACATTACGCTATTTCATATATTTTTTTAACACATTCGTTTTGATCATTTTCTTAAATGTAAACATTGACTTGGCATTTTTAACTACATTCTCCAAGCCATTCCATAATCTAATTCCCTGGATTGAGGTAGAACGTCCCTTCAAACTAGTTCTGAATTGTGGTTTTACAAACATCTCTGTCCCCTTAAGATTATAACAACTTTGTCTTTTAACAAAATGCATTTGGATATTTAAAGGTAATGCATTATTTTGAGCCCTATACATAACTGATAAAATATTATAGTCTACCAAATCATGGAACTTCAATAACTTCAGTTGATAAAATAATGTACTTGATGGATGACGGTAATGTTTTCTAGTGATAATTCTTACAGCTCTTTTCTGTAATACAAAAATAGGCTTTGTGATTGTTTTACACGCATTCCCCCAAACATCAATACAATAGATTAAGTGTGGAACAATGATTGTGTTATACAACAAATACAGAGCTTTATCATTCAATAGGTCTCTGACTTTGTACAGTACTGCAATCGATTTAGCTATTTTTATTCTTACAGAATTTGTGTTGTTTCCATGTCAGTTTGTCATCAATGATGATGACAATAATCTACATCAATGATGACAATAATCTACATAAACAATGCTAAGGTGGATCAGGACAACCGCTTCAAGTACCTCTGCATTTGTCCTGGACTTTACATACAGACACTGTGGTCAAGAAAGCCAGAGAAAGACTCTATGAGGGCGCATGCGCACGCAGCGACCAGCAGCGGGTTGGAATGTGTGAGGTGACGTGTCGTTTTGTTTGATTAATTTTGTGTTAATCATACGTTTTAAATCAGGAATTTTTTTTGAGTGTCAAGGCCCCAGTTTTTACAGACAAGGATGGATTTTCTGTCATTTTTCGGGCTGTGGTTCTTCGTTAATCAGCTGATGAATCACCTGTGTGCCGGTGAATCTACCGGGATTGTTTGGAATGTCAGGATCCAGTACTCCAGAGACACCCTTTTACAGCTAAATGTTGCCACATTAGCTCAGGTGTCAGACCTCGACCCACAAATACCGCCGGATCTCATTCGGAGCGATTTGAACAGAACAAGGAGTAATAAAGGTGCCGGTAAAAGGAAGCGGGGAAGACGTGCAGGGCTCAGACTGCGGCTGAAGAGACAACGCGCTGATCGGATCCCTCTTCCTTCTTTCATCTTGGCAAATGTGCGGTCCCTCAGGAACAAACTCGATGAACTTGAAAGCTGCGTTCGCTACAAGAAGGATTTTAAGAACTGCTGCGTCATGGCTTTCAGTGAAACGTGGCTCACAGAGCAAGACTTGGACTCGGATCTGTCCATAGAAGGATTTGGGGCTCCACTTCGACTGGACCGACAGGCAGAGGTAACGGGGAAAACTCAGGGCGGGGGTGTGTGTCTGTATGTGAGCAGACGCTACTGTTCTTCAGTGACGATAAGAGAGCGGATTTGCACGCCTCACGTTGAACTTCTATCAGTGTCACTACGGCCCTTTTATCTGCCCCGTGAGTTCCCCCAAATTTTCATCACAATTGTGTACATTCATCCAAAGGCAGACCCCACCTCTGCCTCCAGCACAATTTTTGATGTCGTGCAGAAGCAGCAGTCCATCTCCCCAGATGCACCTAACTTTGTCTTAGGTGATTTTAATCACGTTTCTCTTAAGAAAACACTGAGAAATTTTTATCAGTATGTTTCCTGCACAACAAGAGGTGATAAGACACTGGATTTATGTTATGGCTCAGTGAAGGATGCTTTTAAGTCTGTCCAACTCCCTCCACTGGGCTCTGCTGACCACAACTGTGTTCATCTGCTGCCCATCTACAAAACTGTTCTGAAGAGAGAAAAACCTGAGATCAAGGACATAAAAGTCTGGACAGAGGAATCAGTTCTCTCACTGCAGGAATGTTTTCGGTGTACGGACTGGGATCTTTTTAAACAATCTTGTGGTGATGATTTAGACTCATTAGTGGATGTCACATGTTCTTATATCACGTTTTGCAGAGATATGATTATCCCAGCGAAGCGTGTAAAAATATATCCTAATAACAGACCATGGGTTACTAAATCAGTTAAGTCCAGTTTGTATAAAAAATCAATTGCTTTTAAACAGGGAACAGTCTTTGACCAGCATTTAGCCAGAAAAGAAGTAAAGGTAGAAATTTCAAAAGCAAAACAAAAGTACAAAGACGAATTGGAGAATAAAATGGCCACAAATCAACTTGGCTCAGCATGGGCTAGTATGAAGACTATTGCAGGCCTTCAGAAGCCACATAAAACCCGTGTCACTATAGATGGTTTTGATTCAGATTTTAAACTTGCAAATGCTTTAAATTCATTTTATTGTCGTTTTGATACCTGTGATTTTAGCAGTGAAATCCAGAAACTAGTTCACGATCTTAAAGACACACAGCACTCTAACATCAGCCTCCAAGATGTGAAACACGCTTTTCAGTGTGTGAAAGTGAACAAAAGTCACGGACCAGATAATGTATGTGGCCGTTCTGTAAAATTCTGTGCCAATGAGCTGAGCTCCATTTTTCAGTATATTTATAATAAGTCTCTGGAAACACAACATGTTCCCATCATCTGGAAAGATGCTGTAGTGGTTCCTGTCCCTAAATCCAACAGTCCGAAAACTGTTGGTGATTTTAGACCAGTAGCTTTGACCTCAGTTCTGATGAAAATCTTTGAAAGATTAATCAGAGGTGAGATTCTAAAGCAGACTGAACATCTTTTAGATCCCATGCAGTTTGCTTACAGGCCTCATAGAGGCGTAGAGGACGCAACACTCACCCTGTTTAACATGCTTTTTAAACACTTAGATTTAAATGCGACCCATGTCAGACTTTTATTTGTAGATTTTTCCTCAGCTTTTGATACAATCCAACCTCACATATTAACTGAACGGCTTGTTGAACAGTTTCCTCTGAGTAACAATTTGATGGGCTGGATCTTGGATTTTTTAAGTAACAGGACACAGAGAGTAAGGGTGAATAATTGTCTCTCTGAATCTAAGTCCTCTTCCACCGGGTCACCCCAGGGATGTGTACTGTCACCCCTGCTTTTTATTCTATACACCAACATGTGTCGGAGCAGACATGAGAGCAGGTACATTATAAAGTATGCAGATGATTCTGTTATTGTCAGTCTGCTTAAAGGAAATGAAAGTAGCCATGGGCAGGTGACTGATGATTTTGTTCAATGGTGCGAGGACTCTTTCCTCAAACTAAACACAGATAAGACAAAAGACATGATCATTGATTTTAGGAAGAAACCTCACCAGCACGGAGTCACTTTAATTAAAGGTCAAGCAATTGAGACAGTGCAGTCTTACAAATATCTCGGGACAATCGTAGACGATAAATTAAACTTTGAAACCAATTTTGACAAGGTGTGCAAAAAGGCCCACCAGCGCCTTTATTGTCTAAGGAAACTCAACCATTTTAATATTGACCGAACCATAATGACCATGTTTTACCGTGCTTTTATTGAATCTGTTTTATCCTTTTCCTTGGTTTCATGGTTTGGTCACACTACAGTGAGAGGAAAGAATTCCCTTCAGCAGATTGTTAAGCTGTCATCTAAACTGACCGGAGGAACCCTAACCTCAGTAACATCCATGTATGTTAGTCAGGTACAGAGGATAGCTTCTTCTGTTTTAAAAGATGTCCTTCATCCCCTGTATGGAGAGTTTCAGCTTCTTCCCTCTGGTCGGAGGTTTTTAGTCCCGAAATGTAGGACAACACGTTTTAAAAATAGCTTTGTTCCCACTGCTGTTACTGAAATGAACAAACGGAATAACGTTGAAGCTTTTAGTGGTTAAATGTTTTTATTTTTCATTTTACATATGATTTGGGGAGCCTTAACACTGTTATGTGCAACATTATCTGTTTATAGTTTCTTTTAAGTGTTTTTACTAAATGTTTTTACTGTTTTTATTTGTGTGTGCGCATGGATGGATGTATGCTTTGTACCACTGCAAACCACATTTACCCTTGGGTATAAATAAAGTAACCTGAACCTGAACCTGAACCTGAACCTACTTCCTAAGAAGACTAAATAAGTTTGGTACAAACACCAGCATCCTCACAAACTTTTATAGGTGCACCTCTGAGAGCCTGCTGAAAGCATCACAGGGTGGTATGGTAATTGCACCAGTCAGAGCAGTCAGATCACATCACTGGTAGCAGTCTCCTAACCATTCAGGACATCTACCACAGATGTCTGCATAAAGCATGCAGCATCATTAAGGACCACACCCACCCAACACAAGGACTCTTCCATCTACTACCCTCAGGTAGACGGTACAGGAGTCTGTCATCGCATACACAAATACTAGAGGACAGCTATTATCCACAAGCTGTCAGATTACTGAACTCTTGATAATAATACTGAATAGTCGACAATAACATTGCACCAAGCCACATCTGTGACACCTAATATGTTTACTGTTGCTGCACTATTTGGCTGTATCATGTATGTCACCACCTTACCATCATAATTCACTTCTTGTCAATGTTACTACTTGTGCAATAGCCTGTCACACAGCCTGTACATAATATGCAGCCACTTGGGCGTGTTCGTCCGTAAGAGGTTTCAACTTGCGGCTTCTGGTCCTGTATCTAGTTATCATATATCTTCATTGTTTAAAGTAGCTTTTTCTTACACTCCAGTTTGTTCTTAGCCTACATTCATACATAGCATTCATACACTGCTACCGGTGTATGAATGCTATGTATGAATGGGTGGATGGTTGGTACTGTGAAGCGCTTTGGGGCCCCTCAAAAGGGGGCTGGAAAGCGCTATATAAGTAAGCTCCATTTACCATTTACCATTTGTGAGTTCTGCTTTTCTCAATGTGGTCTCTCACAGCCAGGAAGAAATACCATTGTATGAACACTTGTGTAATAAACTGTTTGATGTCTTTTAGCTGTTTGTTTTTGGCTCTGTTCCCCATGATGGTCTCTCAGTCAGTGAAACTGCCCAATTTGACCACATGATTGTTGTGCTTATTTCTGCCCAAAGCTCACCATTCTGGGTGTGGACAGTGTGGTTGAGATTTAATAACGAAGTGGACCTGCTTTGGATCCATTTATACTTAGCTGTATATAATCCTGGCCTGGCTGGTTAAAATAACATTGTAAGGGGCAGTAGAAGTATCCATTTACAAACCCTTCTGTTTATGTTATTCATTCAGGAAAATCTACTGTTGCTGTTGTCATCATTCTTTAGTTTGTGGCCAGGCCTCTCTTTTAAATGAGTCCTCAAGGCTCAATGGGATTAACCTGCCTAAATAAAGGTTGAATTAATGAATTCATCTTCTTCATTTTACCGTACTTTGCGAGACACACAAAATAAGCGTTTGACACAAAAAGTAAAAAAAAATTTTTTTAATCCATGAAGACCAATAAAATGATGTCTTTTGCATACTGGATTTTATTATTCTCTTTCATTTTAGGAGTGTTCTCCATACGCTGCCCACCTGTACGATGCTGAAGATGCCAACACACCTATGAGGGTCCTGCCTGGTCTTTGTCGGGATTACTGCTCTGACTACTGGCGGGAGTGTCGATACACACTAAGCCTCCTCCTCGAGGACTTGGGGAACCCTCAGCACTTTGCTAACTTGACCTCTGCATTAGAAGAAGATCACAAAAGGTTTTGTGACTTTCTGGAGCTTAAGGACAAACAGTATTGCTACCCAAACGTTTTGACAAATGCAGGTATGGATTCACCAGAAAGCCCGTAAAATAATCAAAACACAGACGCATGATACAAAAAGAGCTCAATCAGCATCATAAACAAGGTTTTTCTGGATAATCTAATTTTAATATTGTCAAAATGCATCACTGAAATTAGACAGCACCAGTCTGAGCGGAATGCTAATGTAAAAATGCTAACACATTTTATAACATCATGTGAGTTTCCATAGTTCTGCTGAAATACATTAGCATTAGCAGCATGCTGCAGTTGTTCTACAATACTATTGTTTGGTTGGGTGGCTGTGGCTGAGATGTTTGAGCAGTCGTCCTCCAATGGGAGAGTTGGGTGTTCGATTCCACCAGCAGTCACATGCCCAAGTGTCGCTTGGCAAGACACTGAACACCACATTGCCTCCGATGTGTGTCCCGTCACTGTATGAATGTGATAAAGCACTGATTATTCTTTGCATAGATCTAGTACAGTATTGTATGAATGTGTAAATTAGGGCACAGGTTGTGTTGTAAAGAGCCTTGAGTATCTTGTTAAGATAGAAACATGCTATATAAGTGCAGTTCATTTCTAATACTCAGGTTTATCACGTATTAAAAAAAACTTTGTAGGTGATTCTGAAATTCTCCTTTGGTGCGATAAATGGTACGCTTTGCCTAGAGTCTGTTTCTTGAATGTAAAGAATGTCATGAAGGCCAAGGAAAGCTGTAGGCCAATATCGCAAGACTAACATTATAAAATGTTTTGCGCTGTAACTAAGTTTTTAAATATAATAAAAAGACAGACAGGCACCACAAAGTTAATTTTATTGTAAGAAAGCAAGCAAGAAAGAGAGAATGACTGTGACAGCCTAAACAGAGTCTGGAAATTAGAGCAAAGCAACTACAGTTTTATTTTTTGTAGTTCAGTTTAAGGACAGCTACAATTTTACAAATTTTTACATTATTCTGGTAACCGTGTTATTGAATTTGTTGACATTAGGAAACTGTGGTTTGAATACAAATAAAACCTTAATTTCCTGTTTTGTTGATAGAATGAAAATTATATTCTAATATCTTCAAATTTGCTTTTCATTTCCTGTATCTTTTATTCCTCCAGAACTGAATGCTAACCTGGGCTTGGTGCAAGAGGACCCTAAAGGTTGTCTGGAGTTGTGTCTGCAGGAAGTCGCCAATGGTCTCCGCAACCCTGTTGCCATGATCCATGCAGATGATGGAAGCCACCGCTTCTTTGTGGCGGAGCAGCTGGGTTATGTCTGGGTTTATTTGGCCAATGGCTCCAGGATTGACCGCCCCTTCCTTAACCTCACACAAGCTGTGCTCACGTCGCCGTGGGCTGGAGACGAGAGGGGGTTCCTCTGCATTGCCCTGCACCCAAGGTAGGTCTATGATATCAACTCCAGTTCTTGATGAGGGTTAACTCTAGGAATAAGCTGTTTATGGTCTACAGTGAACCAACAAGATAGAGTGTAGCGCTACACATTAAGCTTTTCTTCTTGTACAGGTTTACTACAGTGAGAAAAGCCTATGTGTACTATTCTGTGTCAGTCAAGAAGGAGGAGAGAGTACGGATTAGTGAGTTCACACTGTCTGCACACGATGATAACCAACTGGATCATTCCTCTGAGAGGTACAAACTCAACTCTGCCATCATTCTAGTCATGCTTTTGTCAAACGACTCAAGTTGAGTTATCATGTTCCTGCTGTAGAACCATCCTGGAAGTGGTGGAGCCAGCATCAAATCATAATGGAGGGCAGCTGCTCTTTGGTCATGATGGATATCTGTACATCTTCATAGGAGACGGTGGAAGAGCTGGGGACCCGTTTGGAAAATTTGGAAATTCGCAGAACAAGTTAGTATAAGTCTTCTAATGCAGGGGTTCATAAACTGTTCGGGTTCAGGGACGCCTTACGCCAAAAATACACTACATGCGTTCCAGCTCCGCCCCGCTCCGGTCCGACCTCCGCAGCAAATACGCACCCATTATAATCAATGACAGAATTTACACTGGCTCCGCACGGCGGCGGCGAGCTGCGCCGAGCGGACGGCAGTCCGTCAAAATTAGAAATTTTTCTATTTCTGCCGGACGCCGGAGCTGTGCCGGAGTCAACTTTTGAAGATTACGTCGCACCAACAGGAAAAGGAACGAGCACAACTTCCGTATTTACAAAATAAAATCACCACGGGCGGACTAATCCTAGCTCTATACGGATTTATTTGTACAAAAATGCTGTCAAACTATCATTTATGACTACGCCTACAAACGCAATACAAGAAATAAATAAATAAATAAAGTATTTTATTCTGAAATGTAATACATCACTTCCTGTTGCTCAAACCATGTCCTGTCGCTCATTTACGAGAGAAGATCAAGGCAGCAGTCTCTACTGTTGTTCTCCTTCTTCCACCGAATGAATTGTTTTGTTCTGACTTACTTATTTATCACTTGATTTATCGCGCGATCTCGCAATTCCCGCGCATGCGTCTCGGAGCGGCGCATCCAGGCGGACCTGAGCGGAGCGGAGGTAGTGGAAATTGGACTCGCTCAGCTGCGACCTGCGGAGCGGGGCGGAGCCGGACCGCATGTAGTGTATTTTTGGCGTTACAGGGGAGAAAAAGTTTCAGGGACCACCTCATAACCCTCATGTTTATGAAATAATTTTCTTCAATTTGTCTCTTTAATGCAATGGAAATATTTGTGTAACATAAATACTTAATACGGTACCTGTTATTGAACAGTGTTAATACAATTTTTATACTTTTAAACAAGGGGTATTTTTCTTTCAAAACACACTTAATTAAAAATAACAATTTCAGCATCCAAAACCTACAATTTTGAGAAAATAACCAGTGTCAAAAAATCACGTTAAAACTTTACCTATTCACATAATGAAAATAAATGTACAGTAGTTCCTTGCTACGTAGTGGTTTGTTTATCGTAGACTTGCTCTATCATGGTTTTTCAACGTAAGATTAGACATGACACACAACTGGCTGATTGATGGATGAGCCGCAGGATCGGCATGGAATTTTTATTTAAAATAAAATATTTTAAATGATTTAGTGCCTGCTGCACAGGTGCACAGGTCTGTGTGCAGCCCACAGCTGCAGAAAAAGCTTCATCCTGCAAAGTGTCATATCTTCATTCCGCAGCAAAGAAGTGGGCTTTGTGGGTATGTGTGTGTATGTATGTGTGTGCTTATATATATATATATATATATATA